>RXPK01000114.1:2942752-3041667 GCA_004143645.1 Protaetia brevitarsis
CTATCCACATCCACAAATTGTTGTTACACCGGCATAAAGCCAACATGGTTTTCTGTCATAATTATAGGTAAACATTTTAAAATCTGTATATGGGACAAACACAGTGAATAAAGTTACATGTTAACAAACAAATATTGTTCGTATCGTTATCAATTGTATTTCTAATTACTTGAAGGACCTAGACGCCTTTTGTCAATTTTCCTGAACGTATTCGTCTTGCTACTGTTCGGACTGGAACATTATAGCAACGTTCTGTTTCTCCTTTTGCTATTTCACCTTTTATAATCTTATGTACTGCCACTGCCAGATTTTTCTGCAGTCCATTCTACTCTGCTGATTGTCCTTTCCTCATATATTTACGTGGCATTTCTAAAATAATATATAATATATGTACGTTCTAATAAATGTGGCGTCTCTCCTCGAAGTATGGGACAGACGCCACATCCTGATAAAAAAAATCTTTGGAAGCCATTTAAACTACAATTTTATTGATAATATTTACCTTAAACGAACAATATTTCTCTTCTATAAGAAATATTCGTCAAGTATATTAAACTTTTCGTATGTTTCTTTTTATGTTTTATTTGTAAGAAATCAAGCGTAACGCAGCCACACACTAGCTTCCCTAGCACTAAACCTTCTGATTGTTGTCTTTCCTATTCTGTCTTTCCTACATTTATAAATTATCAGATACTTCTTTTAAGTGCAGCATCAATCCTATGCGGCACCTTCTCCAACATTTACCTTACTAAAGTTAGAGTTTATTTTTTTGCCTTAAACATTAAAATTGAAAACCGTTGTTTTCAAATAGTTAATTGCAGCCCTCGTGACACAGTTTCAACCACTCGCTCCAGTATTTCTGGCGTAATTTCCAAACACTGATTAAATTTCGAACAGGCGAAACATATACTTTTCATTTCATTGATAAAACTCCAAACAAAAAGCCTGATGGATTAAGATGCGATGATGTTAATCCATTAGATCCGAGCCATAATATTGGGCCAACACGACCAATCCATCTGTTTGGAAAATGTTTATGCAGCCACTCTCTAGCATTAACAACATTGTGGCGGGGCATTTCATCGTATATGTAAAGCAAATTGGGTCGCACATTTAATGGCATGTTATTTATAACTTCTACTAAGACATTGAGGTATTCAGGAGCATCTAATCTTTTTAGGTCCAATAACTGTAGGGTTCATTATGCCTAATCAAATGTTAACAAAAAACCTTGTTTGGTTACTATATCAATCCTAAATATACTCTTAAAATTATGTATTATACATGCTCCATGTTGATCTACTAACGTAACTTTTTGTCATGAGTTGCTAGTTTTCTACCAAAATTCACCAACACTCTTATTATGATTATACTATAAATAATAAATGTAAAATCCTAATACCGGAAATGAAACGCCAACATCTGCTTCTGAAAACAATGCCATAAAGTCTGTAGAAGACCTAATTAACTGTCAATAATATATGTAGAATCTGTGCCATGGCCTCACAAAATCATCCGCACATTCGTAAGATAGAATTGACAGACGAAAGTTTTTCGATTGCCTGTCGACCTCATCAGCAATTGATTTATTAAAAATAGCTCGGTATTCAACATTCGAGGTATTACCTGCCTTCGGCGATTACAAAATACCCTCGTGCTGGCCTTAAATATATTTCCCAGTCAGAGAAATCTAATCGATTGAAATGAGAGCCCAAAGCGGTTTTTCCTTTTACTGCTTTTAATAAAAACAACGCTTAAATTTGTTTTCGCTGAAGCGCAATTTATTTAATTTATGATGGAACAATTAAACGACGAGCATTTATGTTTTCAATAAGGCAGTAAAAAATCTTTCTTAGAGCATTGCACCAGATTCAATATGGAATGAACTTTAGTTTCGATAGTTTCTTCTAGCTAACAGTTAAATGTTAATGCTGCAGAAGCAACATTGTAGGTATGCACATATGTTAGTAAAAACGATCATAAAAACCAAAAAGACCTTATTAGAATGCAAGAATATTGGTAATGACAACTCAAGATATAGGCTAACAGTATTACATTAATCTTTGCTTTCAGTTCATTACGACGCACAGTCCATTCTTCCGCAGAAGTCACCCTCATGTTGCGTGTAAAACCGATGAGCTCCCAGCCCAACAAAAAATAGAAGTGTAAGTGTATTAAGAGGATCAAAGAACCAAAGGAGTGAGATATATGTTAAATTACTATCTTTTCAAAATTACATAAAAAATCAGGAATTTACAAAATACCATGTAAAGGTTGTGATCGAGTATACCGTACGCGCTATTCTAAATGCGAACACCCGAATATTCCCGAAGCGCGCCGCTCTTATGCTGGCTGTAGCGACGATACGAAATGTATCCATAATGTACCGAGGTAGTCTGATTTGGGACGCAACGCATTCATTCAGGTATGCAGGATGAGTGTATTTACAAAATTTACGTAGTGTCAACCTTATCTAGTTAGAAATAAAAAAATAATCGCATATCCAACATTCGAAATAGTCACTAATTATTATTATTTAAGCGAATTTTCGCGACTTCGCGTTACATCAACGGTAATAACAAAACAGTAACCGCTGTATTTTTGCGAGATTTCGGTAAAAAGGGAATACACTAGTTACGTCATGTCATACGTCAACGGTTTGTAAAGCGGTAACTGATTTTGTTCACGCTCTCTTGAGAAGTGTTAGTAGGCGTAAATGAATGTAATGAGAAACAAGAGGGTGGGGTTTAAATTATTCGCTACCGCTCACACGACAACGGTTAACAGCATTAAGTCGGCGAAAATTCGCTTGTCTTTTGTTTTTTCAAGTAATATTTGAATACCTACTTCTGCTAGTAATTGCCCCTCATATTTTCAGTAAACGTCAGCACAATAATTGGTGTTTGTTTGAAATTGTTTTTTAATGAAAGCAAAAAGGTTTCGAAACGTAATTATAATTAGTTTCAAGTAATGAAAATATCTCCGGTTAATTGGAAATAGAACTTATAAAATAAGTGAGGGCGAAAGCATACAGAAAACAATATTAGTTCCAGTCAAACAAGTGTTTAAATAAAAATGCACAATCAATACACGACATAACTAATTATAGCAAAAATACACCAATAAGTAGATGTAATAAATAATGGCATGAATACGTCTGCCTAACGGTAACCAATCCCTGCGCCTCCCTGCGCAGCTCCTATTTGACTACTGGTTATTCACCTACTCGAGCGATAGATATTATATCCCCACCCTCGAATTTTGCGATGCCGGTAATTCACGATGTATCTAGTGTTTGGCGTTGATTCGATTTTAGCTGTATATCGGACAAAATAAGAGATCAATAAAATTTTGTTGTACGGAGTACGTGGTTCTTCTTAAATTTAATAACTCTAGTGTAGCTTATATGCTTGAATAAAATCATAAAATAGATTATGTAAAATATTTACAAAAAGAATGTAAGCAACTATTTACAATTAAATTGTTATAAAAGTTTTGAAATTTATAAAAGCAAGCACATCTTAATGCATTCATATTTAAGACCATTCAATTCTAACCTTTACAGTTTATTACGAAGAAATAGATTAGGCGAAAGTTTTGATTAGTGGTCAGTAGAGGCCAACCTTCGTTTGCGCACCAGGTCAGTACTAAGCTTCGTATACTTATGTGACATTAACACGTTTCAACCTATATTTGTACTACATATTCTATTTTATTGGTTCATATCTCGTATTTTACAAAATATTAATTTTGGAGTTTTAATCAAGTATTCCCTGCCATTTTTAAAATGTTTTTGTATAAGCTTTCTCTGTACAACTAAATCACAACAAAAAAAAATATCTAAAATTTCAAAGCTCAAAAGTGAAAATGCTTAAAAATAAATTTAGGGCAGTAGTTTAGGCAATATCTTATTGATCAGTTCATAGATCTAATATTCTATTACATACATTGTATTTACTGTAATTTTGTTTTAGTATTTAAGCTTTTTATTCCTTCAGTTCTTACATTTACCTCTGAAAATCTTATATTTAAGTTAGTATTGCTCTCTCTCTTTTATGCATTAGGTTTTTTATTTTGCAACGAATAAGTATACTATGTTTGTACATTTCTATATGTTATAGATAAAATATACATATTTTAGAAAATTATGTGTTTTTTTGTGTTAAATAAATATAAGTATTGCTGTGAACTGAAGGTCCAAGCATAAAATTTAAGAGAAATTAAAAAATGACAAAATTAATTTAGCTAGCTCAGCAAAAATGAATTCAAAAGGGTGCCAGAGATACTTTAATCTCAAGGTAGCTTCTAAAAAAGTTAAAGTGGGCGATTGTAAAATTAGACTTTCTTTTAACTCCCAAAAATAGAACTGGCAAATCAAAAATAAAGAACTATTGATTTTTAAAATGATATTTACAATCATTAACTTTATTTTAAAAAAAAAAAAGAAAAAAAACATTTGATACAAATTTGCAGGATAATAAAAACCTTGAATATAGGATTCTGGCATAAAACAAACCTGCATAAGAATTTAATATGACAAAGGACGATTTAAAATCCTTTAACAAACAAAATGGAAGATTCTTCTAGAAGGAATGTCATAAAAAAAAAATCATCCACGCGGTCATGAAATCCAAACTAAAATTTACACGTGGAGAAAAAGATATAATCTACATTGAAATTTAAAATTTAATAGCACAAAGCTTCACTTCACCTTCCCCGAGGTGATTAACAAAAATACAAAACAATTAATAAGAAAACGGATAATTTAACACACTTTCGCGGAATCCTCTAGAACGTTTTTACAATAATTACTGATCTAACATCCAAAATGTGTACACAATTAAACAATACAGCATAATTAATTAGGAGTTCCTGAAAGCTAATCAAACAAAACGAGCAACAATTAAAATTAAAAATGAATTTACCTCAGCGGCAATAAGAAAATAAAACAACATCTCTACTTACGGCAACTTTCAACGAACTGCCTTTAACCTAAATAGGCCTCCCGCATAATACATGAAAAATACAATTCGTGCGTTGAACGCAGAGCGGCAACTCTAAGAAAACCCTAACAAATAACTAACCAATACGGGAGTACGCAAAATGTACAAATAAATGATTTTAAAATATATAAACTGGCCAAAAGAAATGAAACAAACAATTAAATAAATATTCTTAATAAAATTTAGAACAGCGGAAACTCTATCATTGTTTTGACAAGGCTGATAAGGAATAAATAAAAATACACATTTGAATTTCCGAAACCCGGGGTGCCAGACTACAGCAGTATGTATAAAGTGCCAACTAGTATCAGAAAAGCATTTTAAATTAAACGCGCCCCAAAAGAAAATAGTACGCGAACGAGAAACAGACGCGTTAAACGCAGTTTCAGTTAAGATTATGACAGTAAGCTTCTAGTGGGGTTAGATCTGTGCTTACATTATTGGTTGTCATCAATAGTTATTTGTATCACTAGGCCAGAAACTACAGTTTTGCGAGTATGAGTACGGTTTGTAGTACGAATACTAGCAAAACGATAGTTTTCCTGCCGCTTTGAAGTACTGCAAAATGAGTGTTTCTAAACGGAGCTCGCAAAAAATTATTTGCCGTTTCTCTTAAATTGCAGAACTGGCATTTGCTCATTGACATTTCTGTCATGATGCTTATAATCATAATAGATCACTCTAAATTTGAAAGCTGATAGTGGCGGCAATTACTTATATGTATTTCCCAGGGGCGGCATACTTGTAGCATTTGTATTCTGCACTGCATACATTTTTCATATTTCCGAGATGTTTTTTGAGAATATTTCGAATTATTCAAGATGACTGTATTTACAAGCCTACTAACTACGGAAAACTTGCAAAAAAAAAACAAGAATAGATTTAAAAAAATAATAAAGTGGAGACAGGTTATAAAAGCAAGATCGTCCGTATATGAATTCTTCTGGACTTTACTACAACTTTTTAAGGCCGTTTTACACCTAGCTATTTATTGGCCAATTTAAAATTTTACGTGTATAACACGGAATTAATACTTCTTATACACGTAAAATTTTAAATTGGCCATTTATTGGGTGCAATAAATAGCTAGGTGTAAAACGGCCTTTACATCAATTAGTTTGTAAGTAAATACCTAGGTGGGAAAACATATGTCGGACACTTTGCACAGCTTTTGTCAGATTAGCAATGCAAGAGAAAATTTTACATAAGATTTTTTTTTTGGAAAAGCGGTCTAATTATTTCAGAGTGCAAACTTTGTGGTGTAGTAAAATTCAAAATTCTGATCTTAAATTTGATTTAATTTTGGATTAGGAACAACTTTGACTTATAAGTATAATAAGGTGATAAATAATAGCACCTCTACAGAGATTTTTTACGATTTTATAATTTACCAACATCGTTTACATCTGATCACGATTTCTTGCTCAGTGAACTCATCTCTCTGGAAAACAAAAACTTCATTAACTAAAAACAATTTTCCGCCGCAAAATTAACAATCAAGAGTTTTTCCTCTTGTAAACTGCTTCCAAGGACATACCTTATAACAGACTCGGTCAATTAAAAACTCAAAGAACTCTAAAATTTAAAAAATCGAAAGACAGAAATCATGACGAAACTGTGTGATTGAAGCTGTTGAAACCGAAATAGTTTCTTCTTGATTACTTCCAATTTTTATTATTTTACAAAAAGAATGCTTTTACCCCAAATTAAAAGGAGAACTTTTTTAAATACCTACTAATTTTTTCAGGTGCTTTGGTATAATTTTTATACGGAAACAAGCTTAACGATTCAGTGTAATTATTTTGGGCCGAAAAGTTAAGCTAAACAACCTTATTTACAAACATAATCGTTTATACCGGCGAGCGTATTGATTTCTTATTCCCTCTTTTGCCGTGATTTACCGTTATTGCCAAAGTTTAAGCAAAAAACGTGTACTACTTCACTAATCCCGTTACAAATTACGACAAATCGATGTGCCACCAATGGTGTTCTGACATTCGAATTTACACCAATTGAAATGTTTTAAGAAAGCAATGAGCAAAGGCACAGCGTTTGTATTTTATCAGTTAAAACGAATTTCCGAAAGATTATTTTGTCAAAATAGCAATATAAAGCAGGTGCTTTATTTTAGTGATTATACAAAATAACTTTCATGCCTGTTTTTCAGAATGCCACGCAAAAATAGCACAAGTACATATGCAATGCCAGTTCATTTCTAATAGCATTCTGGGTTTAGAAACTCCAGTTGTCTCATTGACCGCCGCAAAATTTGACAGCTGCATTCTAATTCATTTTGCTAATGTGGTTATCGAAATATTCCGTCTGTCAATTTTTTTTCTGGTCGGAATTAATATACATTTTCCCGTGACATTTTAGTGTCGTTAGTTTTTATACGCGGTGCGTTAAATTTTACGTCGCTGCTTTTAAAGCATCTAAAAGCGTTGTCAAGAGTCATTATAAAATTAGAGACTTGTGGTAATAATCGCAATAAAAACGTTCAAACTCTCCTAAACTCTATTTGCACTGCAGACGGCATATATTTAAATTTTAATATCAATTACCTTATCCTACCTATTTATATGATAAACAGCAATATTGCAAGATGTGTTCTTTGCAATCAAATATTTTGAAAATAGTTCAAGCTCGTTAGAATTTGACTACATATTTCTTTGCTTTTGAATTAAATTCCAAAATAACATTTCTTGAAGATTCTCGTGGTATATTCTCGTTTCATTCAAACTTTTTTTCATGATTTATAATTCTTCTCCATTCTTCAATAACATGATTTTATCACAGTACATTAGGAGCAAGATACCAGTGTATTTCAGTTACCATCATCATTTCCCAGGGGCGCTTTTCACTCCTAACTCCATTAATTGCTTACTGCCAAACTCATACAAACACATGTAAATTTCCCATCTACTAGTAATTACCCTTATTCGATAAACTTGGTCGCAAACTCCTTGGAGAAACTACATGGGGATCAATGATACGGCCATGTACGTAGATAGATTTTACTGCATTGCACATGCCAAGTCCTGTTTAAACTTATTGAATTAATTTAAATTGAATATAGTATTCTAGCACAGTAAATTTCGGTAGAAAACCACCATAGGCAAAACATTAGCTTTTATTCCGGCAATATTCATAGTATAAATAAGAGTCGTTTGTTCATCTAATTGCATATTCTTAAAATTGAAAGATTTCGAAATATAATACGGGGTGGGTGAGAGGGGCGGAGAGGAATTATATAAAATGGCTTCTATGCTTTCTAAATAACTGCATGCACTATTTTGACTTATGCCAGACGGTAAAAGCTGTTGCCATAATGTAATTATATTTCGTGAAGTATAACCGTCCTGAAGCCTTTCCTAATATAATTCAAAAGACGATTTTCGAAATTATTTCTGTATCAAGCTAATTAGTTTATAAGGGAAAAGATAATATAATTACGTGCCATAATTTAATTGATTGAAACCTGGCAAAGCCTCTGCTCCGATAAGCCATTGAAAAGTGCCCCTAAAGCTAACGGGCTGAAATTAAAGCAAATGAGTACTACTATCACACATACTGTAAAATATCAAAAATTAGCTCAATCGATTGCCCAGGCCCATTCGAGATTTTAGCATCAAGGCTGGAAAATTCAATATTTTTTTCTCAGGAATTACTTAAAGCATATCTACGTTAATAAAACATATGTAAGTAAACACTGATTATGGGCATTCTATAAAAAAATCAAGAACTAATTCCCTCCACTCAGTTCAATATTAATTATTTTTTCTCCTTTTTAGGGTGGTTTTTTTGTGTATTTGGTTTACAAGGTGCCAACTTGGCTTTTTGTTATATATTAGACCGTATGCATTTTAGGTTTATTATATATTTTTTTCAGTTTTTTCTGTGTGGTAGAACATGTAAATAAAAAATAAATCTCTTTGAATGATCTTAGTAGAGGACTTTCGTTATTGTTTATTTTTAGGGTTAAAACATTGTTCATTCATCATTTCAGGATTATCTGTTATGTATGTTTCAAGCCTTTTCAGCCCTAGTAGTTATAAAAGTATCGAAATATAAAAAAGAAATTATAACAACAAAATAATATTTATTTCCGTACACGTAGTTGTAAAGTTATTGTTATTTTTTTATTTTTGAAGGGCGGAATTTTTTTTAGTTGATTTTAATGTGTCAAATCCGATTTTGTTGTCTATACAGTATAAGGTATGTATTTGGGTTCATATATATTTTTTTAAGTTCTCTTTCTGTGTGTTAGAACATGCAAATAAAAAGAAAAATCATCGAGCGGTTTCAGGATTATTTATATGTTGGTACATTTCAGCCCTAGTAGTTATGAAAAGCACTAATCTATAAAAAAATTCTTGTAAGAATAAATGAATATAATATTATATATTATCTGTTGTTACATTATTGTTAAATATATGTTTCATATCAAATAAAAATAATATTTAGCTCCGTACACGAAGTTCAAAGTTCCCGTTTGGCGGGTTGTTTTTTGAATTTAAGGTTCCAACTTGACTTTTTTTGCTGTATAGTAATGCCTGCATTTGGGTTTACTATTTACTTTTTTCCTAATAAATTCTTTACAAGTGATGTCATATGAACTGAGAAGTATGCTCTTGATTTGCAACTTTCACTGATTCTTCTGGGAAGAATGAATAGCTCCAAATAAGTATTTCCATCATCTTCATCGTTTATTTATTTGTTTAAGTTTTATTCTTCCAGATATTTTTATTAACAACTCACCCGCGATTAATACACTTATGTGAGAACATATTTTAACTTACTTTCTACAGCACTGCTGTTTATTTCTACATAAAGAAATTACATTAAATAACAGTCCCCAAACTCTCACAATCAAATAATTGTCATATTAAAACAAATTAATGCACGTCCTCGAGCAGCATTGATTAAAGAAATATAATCTATTTGGCAGTAAAGAGAAAGTAAAATATTAATAGCGGTTCTATTCAACATTAAGAAAATTATAACAACTATAAATACATAGCTTGTTGCAATAACAAATGTAGATAGAATTATGTTGTTACTAGAACAATAAATAATCTAACAGAGATTTGATTTGTTTATTTCAATATGCTTAATATCGTATAAAAACATATATATTGTACCAAAACGCATGGATTTATACGGTAACAAAAAATCAAGTCGAATTGTTAATCCAACTTGAAAAAACATCCCCCAAAAGGAGAAATTAAACTTCGAACACGTATGCGGAATTAAATATTATATTTTATTGTTACAATTATTCTTTTTTATATGTCGATGCTTTTATAGATATTAGGGCTGAAATATGTACATATAAATTAATCCTGAATCCGATCAATGAATAATTTGAATTTTATCCTTAAAATAATCGATAACCCAATGCTGCTGCTAAGATCAAACAGGTTTTATTTTTTATTTGTATTACTTCATTGAAAGAACTTGACGAAATATATAATAAACCCAAATATAAATATACACTCATGTATATGGGACCCTAAACCCAACTCAAAAAAAAAAATCACCCCTTAGAAAGGGAAAATAATAATAGCTTTGAACTGCGTGTATGGATTAAATATTATTTTAATTGTTACAATATGCTTTTGTATATTTCGGTGCTTTTATAACTACTAGGGCTGAAACATACATACAGATAATCCTGAAATTGATGAATGAACAATTGTTTAACCCTAAAATAATAAATAATAAAAATAATAAATAATAAAAATAATAAAATAAAAAATATATATAATAAAGCTAAACGCATACGGTCTAATATAACAAAAAACCAAGTTGGTACGTTGAACCAAACTCAAAAAAACCACCCCTAAAAAGGGGAAAATAATAATAACTTTGAACTGAGTGGAGGGAATTAGTGCTTGGTTTTTTATAGAATGCCCATAATCAGTGTTTCTACTTAGATCATTTTTTCAAGCGTGATAGTCTTAAGTAATTCCTGAGAAAAAAAAATATTGAATTTTTCCGCCCTTATGCTAATATCTCGAATGGGGTGGCATCGAATGAGCTAATTTTTGGTATTTATAGTATGTGTAACAATAGTACTCATTTGCTTTAATTTCAGCCCGATAGCTTTAGAGGCACTTTTCAATGGCTTATCGGAGCAGAGCCTTTGTGAAACTTACTCTTCGTTGTAAATTGTCGTAAATCTTTTTGTTTTGGTAGAACCTTACCTTTACGGGGTGAAAGTTGCCTTTAAAGCATCGACAATTTTGCAATAATGTAATTGCTCTACTTTTCAGATTTCAATCAAATATTATTACCATATTAATCCTTTTATTATATTTCACATCCCATTTTTCTTCTTCAAATTTGCAAAACAATGCCTTCTAAATCATCTTCGCAGTTGCCTTCTAACGAATTTTGACAGCACAAAACTTCTTCACGGGATGTTTGCTATTTTGCAAAAATGCAAAGAAAGGAATCTTAAGAAAAAACAAATAACAGGCCTATTTTCAAATAATACTGGGTTTATTTTATTTTAATTAAACTTAGGTGTAAAAATAAATATTTCTCATGTAATATATCCTTTATGTGAATTATTTGAATCCCGAAAACATTACAAAATCAAATAATACTTCACAGTCGCATGTCCTGGTAAGAAATGTGCGAAGTATTGCGAAAGAAGAATATAAACTTTGTTAGCGGATCAAAGGTTTGAGATCAGAAAGCTTTGAATAATATCACACGCTCTTACACTTCCTTTAAGACAAACAAAATCTCATCCGGCTTTTGTACGACACTATTGCTTTAAATCTATTTTCAACATTTTTCTTCGCCTACTTTTCAACTGCCTTTCGTTTTCCGTTATATTTTTGTCACATTATTCCTAAAATATAATATAATATTATTTGCTGTTACACTCACGATTCAATCCAAGTGCTTTATATTAAAAGCAGCCGGCTAACATTTCGGAATAATGTAAGTATTTACAGCGGAAACTTCCGATAGCAATAAAAATAAATGTACATGCCCGTGTAAAACAAAAAGCAAATACATTAGAAAGCGAAATAGTTCCAAAATGGAACACTCTATGATTTTCAATTAGTAAAATTTTAAAACCTTTCCTTCCAGCCCAATCAAGATGTAGAGTTCGACTTGTTCAGCAGGGTTGTCACCCTGGAAATTTAATCTCTGTAAGTTGGTAAATCGATGATTGGATCATTGCCTAGCGCAGCGAAGTTCGTTAATTTTCCCTTTTGTTTTTAGCGGGAACTTGGGTTTTTTTAGTGCTCTAGGTGATATTTGCTTCGAGTGGTTTTATTCGCCTGGCGTTAAATTAAATTGGAGTTCTAGAAAATACCTCTGTTCTGAAGGCTTTCGTGATTATTAAATTATGTTTGGGATGTAGAAAATCTTCTTATGGGATGTTTGCAATTAATATTTCGAATTACCGCAATAACAGTGCTACTATTAACAGCTTTGATAAACATTTAAAATATTACTTGACTAAAATGTTCTTTTCACCAAAATGTAGTAAAAGAATTCTCATCGTATTGTACAGGATTTCTATAAATTTGTGGCACAGCAAATAATTTTTAAAGCTTCAAAACTATTCTTTTTTAATACAGAATACCTTGTGCATTCTGGTATTGTTGAGTGTAGAATTAAATTTCACACCGACTTGCTGTAACATTTTTTTTTTTATAACGATACCGTGGATTTCTAGAGAAAAAAAAATTAACATTGTCAGTAGCAGTACTTAATCAGTTAGTAAAACACATATAAAAAACACAGAATAAGTATAAAAATGAATACTAAAGATAGTACTTAATCTATCACATTATTGTCGAAGATTCTCCTCTACGATGTGCTGTGTGTGTGCTAGTAAATGTTTCTTCTATTTTAAATTGAGTTTTTGAAGTAAGCAACTTTGCGATTTTATATATTCTGATATCTGCTTATATGTAATAGTGGTTTGATAAGTAGTTCTGAATTCATAAAATTTGTTTTATGCGTCGGAATACTCAAATTATGGCAGCTTCGCGCGGTCATAATAATAAATATATCATGTTTTCGTTTCATTATTTTTATAGAATTATTATTAAAACTTCATAAATAAATAGAGCAGCCAATGGTAAAATGCAGGTAAAATTTCGTGGAATGTAGAATGGCACCATTTTGCAGTTATCCAATAGCATATACTGCTCACAAAGTTCTTCAACTTACAGAACGCCATCGACACCGTGTAACACGTGCGCTTACAACTAAAAAATCAATTTCAATTTAATATTTATTCGCATAACTTCCCAGTCTTTGATTTTCGCTTATTTTCTCTGCGTTACTCGGTCGCATTTATTCGTTGGTTTGTTTTCCTTACCGCCGCGCAATGCATTTGCATTTACCACGTTCGTGGCAGATCTTGACTGTCTGTTCCTCCGCTCTTCCCAAACTATAGATCGTGCCGTCCCTCGGAGTGGCGCGATGTCAGCCTTCCGCTCACCGCGACTGCAAATCGTAGCCGTCCCTCGGGCGTGGCGCGACGTAGCCGCCTCTGCGATGGCAGATCGTAGCCGGCATTTTGGGAGTGGTACGACGTAATCATCCGTTTTCTGCGATTGACAATCGTAGCTGCCCTCGGGAGCGGCGCGACGTAATCTTGCGCTTTCCCTTTCATTACTGACAATAGCCGACTGACATCTGCGTAATTATTCCATATTTCGTTCGGTTATTGTTGTACCCCCCTTCTGAGGGATTGCGCAATATAACTTCTACGATCTCCGTGAAAAGATTCGTTTCGATATTTTGATACGCCCTGTATAATTTGCTCGTCAAAGTATTAATCATTTCATTGTTTAGTAAATCTCTTATCAAACGTTAAATTTCTAACACAAACACCTGTATATACTCTTTTATATATTTATTATTTCCGGCCGTTAAGAAAATTTGTTAAATTAGGCTCTGAATTTATTGCAAATTTAAATCATTGTGTATTGATACTTTATCAAACAATTTACTTACCTGTACATGTTACAAACTTCTCCTAGATCCCTCACCACACCTCTAGGAGAAGTTTGCAGTATCACCAGTGCCATAGTTTGGAGTATTCTTCTTACCTGTACATATTTGCGTATGCCAATCCTTTTTTTGTCTTCCTGTTGTTTTGAGGAATAAAAATACAAAAAACCAACGATTTGTTTCACTATAACAAATTATTTATTGCGTACATTAAAGATTGAAACCCTGGACATTCACTCACACTCACAGCTACTTCTACAGGGTTAATTTAATTAATTTTATAATTATTGTAGCGACGTTAGTAGGCTACGCAATATAAACAAAACTTTCCTCGCGGGTATTTTACGATCGGTAACAAACTGAACAGGCGCTACTACGCTTCATCTTACGAGGATTACTCATAAAGTTCTTAAGCGGAGGTAATAAGATAAGCGTATTTCAAAGAGTAAAGTAATTTCGAAAGTAATTACGCGAAACACATTTAAAGTACACAAAAGCAAAGTAAGCAAGCACAAGTAAACGTCGCACAGTGGTCCCGATTGCGTTCGTAGCGCGAAATAATTGCCGTTTATGTCTAAATCCAATCCACATTTACATATTTATAATCTTCGCAGTTGTGCGCAGAAAGATAAGAAATTTGAAATAAATACTTTTGTACTACTTTTGTATTAGTTGGTATTAATGTCTACATTCATCAAATGCTTTTTGTGGCCTACCAAATAACCAATTTTTTTTATTAGTAAATGGACTTTTTTTTGTACTGTACTACCAACAGTAGCACCTACTTTCTCTAGTTCTACTTTCTCATCCAACCATCTCTTTATTCCTTGCTATAATTTTTTTTAGGTTACGAGAACTTGGTTTCCAACGAAATTCTATATTTTTCTTACAATATTAGTTGATAATTTATCAGCTTCTTGTTCATTTATAGTTTCTTTCGTAAATACACTGTTTAAACGTATGTACTAACCTGGATCTTTTTAAATTTTTGTGTTTGTGCTACTCCGAAAACAAAACGCTATGTTTAACTGCAATGGACATTTCATCTAAAAAAAATTATAACGCTTACGGTCGCACTCGGACGCATTTTATGTTAGGTACACACCATAACTGAACTATGAACAATTTCAAAATAAAATACCAACATCTGCAAACGTCTACAATTTTTTATAAGCCACCTCGAACAAACAATTTTTGAGCTGTAGCACAACGTCAAGGTATTTCAATAAATGACGAACAAAATTACGTGTTTACTTTTGAAAAAGTCTACCATATTTAATAAATTCGGTAAAATACAAATATCTGCAATTATTAGCCTCTATTTTAGTACACAAGTTAAACGCCTAATTCAAGTACATTGACTTCTACTTCTAAATAAGCCACAGAGGCTTGATATTCCCAAAATTTTTGAGTTGATAGTTATACTTCAACATACGTTGTATGCAAATTATGCAATTTACAAATCATTCTTGCAACTTGGTAAATTACAATTATTTCGCGCTGCGAATGCAAGCGGGTCCACTGTGCGTCGTTTCAAAATAATCTCAGAAAATTTACACATCCGTTCTTGGGTATACTTCTACCGTCAACGCGTGTATAGATGCTTGAAGAGCCGCTACGAGTTATCGGAATAAAATGTGTAAAATGTGATAGGTCAAGTAATTGGAACCATTCCAAACTGGTCCATTTGAACCGGACCAATCCATCATGTTGCCCACGACATTATTACATAATACTGATGCTTCTGATATCGACGTTCTCGTTACAATACAACTAGTATCACCAGCATACTGGGCCAACGAAGAACAAGACAGATGAGCCTAAAGTTAGTTCGGGTACACAAAAAATAATAAAGGTCTCAAAACTGATCCCTGCGGAACACCGCAAGATACCTCAATTAAGGAAGACTCATTCGTCGTGATCGTGTTAGCAGTTTCGCCAGTGATGCTTATCTTAGTATATCTACAAACCTCTTACGCCAAAGGAATAAAGCTTAGCAAGAGGTAATCTTGTCTAAGGTTTCATACACCACACTTAAAACATTATGACTAGCACTATCATTCCCGTTACATAAATTGTAACTGCCAGTAAATATTATTGTTATGATTATTATTTTTTATATGGTTAGTGTTCCGAAAATTGCATTAGAGTTTTTGAAAATGGAAAAATTCTGTGAACAAAATGTTTTCGAAGTACCGAAATCTTCAGGATAGTGAGTACTGAACTATTAAAGTGTTAGTGCATTTTTCTCATTCGGCAAGTATTCATAAATACTGAATAAATTCGAGATATCTAGATCAAAATAAACTGTGTCCATATTGTCCGTTATTTCATTTATAAATTACACAATAATATGCACATTTTTGAACAATAAGTACATATGCAGAAAGCAATGACTATAATAATATTTATTGGCACTAGTAATTTATTGTAATGTCAAAGCTTTAACCCACCAGATAAAAATTATTCGACCGTCTGAAAGCGTTAATAAATAAAGCGAGTAATTTAGAAGAAAACTATTGAAGATTTGTATAAGCTATGTTATAGCAATTCGGTGTAGAATTTAACAGACACTTTTTACCAGGTTCTGGGGAAATAATGTTAATAGTTCATAGTTTTTAAATAAGAGATCTCTGGAACTTAAGGAAATAAAAATTAATCAACTGCGTACAATAGTGTTAATGTCATTTTTTTTTTCAACAAAAATGTAATATCTTAAAAAGAATTGAATAAAGGTATAGGAAACCCTGTTTATAATCGTCATAGAATTTTATCCTAAATTCAAAACTGGAATAGTATATATGAGGTGTCCCGCTTAAAATTGTAAAATTCATAGTGACTTCCGGTTAAACAGAGGTGTAAAAAACTTGAAGATACTTTAAGAAGGAAGCAAAAATCAAACCACAGTAAACTAGAAATTTTTAAAACAAACTTCTAACTAGCCACTTCTGCGAAAAACCTTGTATATCTGTATTCGCCTACAGAATTACAGCTAACATACGCTTAGACACCGGACAAATTTCAATAGTATGTTATCGCACACTTACCTAAATTAAATTAGACGACCCAAATATAATTGGTTCTCCGACATCCAGTCCGAAATTCGGCTGCAAATTAACTTTAGAGTGGACTGTACAACAGTGGGACTCAATACGGTTATAATTAGGAATGTGAGTCCGGCTAATTAATCCGGCAGTTTCACCTATTCAGCCTCAATAGCAAGAAATTCAAGCAAGATTAAATAACAATAAAAGACCAGAGCTTTCACGATTTAATCAAAAATTAATATCTTAAATAAGTATGTTTTCATCTGCTAAAAACCGTGGAATAGTAATAGATATCCTTTGTTTTCTATTGGGAATATTTTACCTTAAATGATCACTTAAAATTTGAACAAAGTGACGAATGAGTTATTTGGTTATTTATCTCAAAATGATGTATGGTAATGTGCAAGAATAATATGGGGAGAAATTTGATAGTGTCATTTTAAATGATAACTTTAATTGCACAAAAAAAATGTATTGACACAATTATCTGAAAGCTAATGAAATTTTCAACAAATAACAAATTAATTTCGGTGTAGAATTTATTTCTATATCCAGCAGTACAAAAATAGATAGGGGAATACACCCTATATGATAGGAAAGAAACTGTTTGGTGCGTTTTCGTGATGCTATATCGGTACTTCGTGGTTTTAAAATGCGAGATACAACAGTGTAAATATTAAAATTTATGTGTGAGTGGAAGGTTTAATTTCTCACACATTTTTTTAATTCAATATTACTAAACATTCTAATCAACCTATTAATCAAAAATATCTTCATTCCATAACTATATAACTAGATAAACTAGTAAATTCAACAAACAAAAACATTGTTGATAAATTACTACATAAAATACAAGTAAAGAAGATGGAGAAATCAGGCTACCTTGATGTAGCTACAGATTCCATACTTGACAATATTATGTCTCTCTGCCTTACGTTGATCCCATGTTTTATATATTTATATAATCTTCAATTCCGTGTTTGTTTCAGAATATCCAGCACTTAAGAAGTTTATTATGCAATAAAGATAAAATAGAAGACCTTACGAAGAAAGGTATTCATTTATTTACATAAAATAATTCATAATCTAATTAAGTTGGTAGAACGTATGCAGATTTTGGAACTATTAAGATCAAAGAATACTTAAGAAGTTCAAAACTAAATTCAAATCATTATTCAACAAACACCTTAAAGAATACATGGAAGATAACTTTAAAACTTTTGTTTCAGATAAGGGTTATGTTCTCAATACTCTGGAGTCGCCAGAGGTACTAAAACAATAGTGGAGTTTCATTCGCTTGTATAGCTATGAGTGAATAATGCAGGGCAAAGCCCAAAAATGAATGAAGCGAATGCTCAAGGTTGCTTTCATTGCATGAACCGACATATTTCGTGAAAACCAGGAGCAAGCAGCTCCATTCACGGTATGGCTTTTATAATAGGTTACAGTTTAATTTTTACACAAATAACCTGTTGATAATCTGAAATTGTCCTCAAATAGCAAATTGTTTACATATAAACACGTTGCTGCACGTTTATTCTCGTGAAGGCAATGTGAAAGATCTATTTCATGCACAAGCGCTTCATTCAAACAAAGAATGACGTACACCGCTTGAAGTTGTATTATGAAGCAGACGATCTGCCGTGAATGATAATGAAAATTAAGTCACCAACGATATAAGGCAACATATTATTAATAAAGATCTGGCATTAAACATACAATTGCAATTTGGGGTGACATCTATCTTCCAAGTTTTGTTTTGGCTGATCAGCTGGTAAGTGTTAACTTATTTATATTTTCGGCATTCTTTCATAATTGTGTTTTATTCTATTTCTAAAAATTTCTCGAATGCGTTTTTCATACTTTACTACATACTACACGCACTGATACGGAACACCTAAGGTTAGTAAGCGATAATTTTATTAATCAAGTCAAACCCTATATCACTAGTATGGGCAAAAGCAATGTATACAATGCCGAGGAGAGCGGATTTACTATCGAAATACATTCCGGCCGTACTTTAGCTGTAAAAGGTTAAAAAGCTGGTAAAGGTATTTTGCAATGCTTTCACTCTACAACACATAGTTACATAATTTTACCAGCTATTTCTGTAGATAGACGCTTACATTCGCCATTATTTTTAGTATTAAAAGAATCGACGAATACGTTTAGACCTCGAGTTGCGCAATCATTGTTTCGACCTGTAACTGTGTATATTTCTTCTTCGACATATGAAAAGCTCACCTCAAATCATTTCAAAACCTAGTTAACTGATTTTCCTCCCAAATACCGCACCAAACAGTGTACTCTTGATTGATTCTTGGAGTGGACATTCTGTTGCCGAATGCCAAAAGACTAAACTTTAAACATCTTGATTATACCAAAAAAAACCACACCGCTGATACAAGTGCTCTAGATGTGTTTGGTTTCACACACTGGAAAAATGTTGTTAGAACTTTTTCTGATATTGTGATTCTTATGAACTATGACGTAGATCTCCATCAGAGAAATAGTATAATTAAGCTGCAATCGTTAAGCCACAATCAGTTTTCTTCGCCAAGATTTTTCGAAGTCTTCAAATACTCGTGGTATAAGAGTGGATACGTGAATGAAAGATCTGGGCCGATTAAAAATCCTGTAGAGTTTTGTTGTATCAAAGATGCAGAGTCTACACTCTTGTGTAGTGTTTATAATAAACCCGCAATTGCGTGTTGTTCGTGATGCAAGCAATATCAGTGATTTGAACTACCATTATTGTAATAACTACATAGCTTAATTTTTAATACGTATATGCATAGTTATACTGTTCGCTACTGTAATATCAATATAATATATATCAATAAAATTGCATTACAAGATGTAACGTATTTAAGTATTTATAAGGATTATAATGTTTCTCTAATTCTGTTCTATTGTTTTTCGAAATTATTATTGCTACAGATATGTTAGCTCTACTTGTACTGATTTATTATTTATTAACTAAAGTAGGATATAAATGAGTACAAAATGTTATACTTTTTTAAGAAAATAGTATTAGAGAATGAATAACATTTTATATAGCTGATATACAGTTTTATAACATACTCTTTGCAACATTTAATGTAACTGTGTTTGTATTCTGTCACCAGTAATATGTTCAATACATTAGCTATGTTAACTGGCATTGTACTAAACTACAATTTTACGCAGTACGGGAAATAATGCATGATTTGAAACCATCGTCTTGTATATATACCAAACGTCTACGTGCCTTTTCGAAGGTTCATGTTTTAATAAATTTTGATATTCACTAGATTATCTAGGCATTTGTACGAAATTAATTATTTAAAATATTGTCCTATTTAAAGTATGCATTTAAGTACTTGATGGTCTACGTGCCAAAAAGTCACAGTGACAACAGTCAATCTACATATGCTGCATATTAAATATTTAGTTCTTCGTCTTGTGCGCCAAATTTGTTCGTGGTATGCGCACCTTTCTGATATATGAGTTGTAGAATGAAGGAAATTTTATAAAAATAATAAACGCGAACAATTAATTGCTTAAATGCATATGATAATATTCTATTATTTGATGTATATCAATATACAGGCTTAGTTATTTTAAACGAATATTATTATTATTTTAATTATTAAATTCTTTGAATTTGTTATACAACATCGTTTGCTATGTGCAGGTGTCTTTTTTGAGAAATAAAACAAAAAAGAAATTATCAAAAAAAGGGGGGCATGAGGTAACCCGTCCCCCATATTAGATTCTTGCGGAATTAGGTGACGTCATCTTTGGGAGGATGTAATCTGCTGCAAATTATGTTAAAGAAGTTTTTCAATATCTGTTATAATTTCGGAGATATTCCAAAAAATTGAAAAATCACGCAAACCTTTGAGGGGCTTTACCTTTAAATCGGGCGTTGCGTTTTGCTTCTACTATGATATCTTTCAGTCTGTAAAGTTTCATGGAAATCGCAGTTTGACACCTAGCGGTGTTCCCTTGTTAGTTACATAATCAATCAATCAATTTTGAAAAATAAATTATCTTACTTATCACTGTGGAACATACAAAATAGTATAATTATGACAAGTTTTTAAATAATTACCTGACGTTTGTCTTAGCTGTTTTCATCTTTCGTTCTCCAGTGTGTTTTCAAGATTTTACATTTGTATTTTAGTAATTTCAGTAATTTAATTGTTAAACTGAAATAATACAGGTATAACGTTGTAATAAAACGAAATAATTTGAAAAAGCAGGAGCAAATTTGCAAGACTCCTTGCGTAATTGTGATGCATTAATCACGTTGTAGGCTCCCTTCCGTAAGAACACTGAAATATGTGTGTAAATAACTGTACTTCCACTCGTGCTTACGGTTGTTGTATATTATTCATTATAATTTATGAACGCCTAAGCTTGCGTAGCCCAAGTAAATGTAAATAAGAGCACCAGCTTGCCCGAACAGTAGCTTCCGAGAGCTGACATAAATAATTCAGGTATCCGTGACGCCTTTCAAGGTAGCAATGCACTTGCTGAAAAAATATGAATGTCGCTGAAACCCTGTTTAAATATTAAAAATATACTTCATCATGTTCTGACGACGGCTTTCGGAGTATTTTATTCATATTGCTCGGGGACCATTCCTATTTACCAAGCAACGTTTTGAGTTGCGATATGCATTATTAAAATTAAAGTATTCGATATACTCATCGGCAATAAAGTATACGTAATATTTTAATCGAATGGTTCGAAAAATGGCTTAGTTACTGCTTCATATTATTTGCTGGAAGATTCGAAAACTTTTTTAATCGAACTAAGAGGAGGGTAATCCAGCAACGAATCATTCTTCTATCAGACTTAGTTCCTTCTTTACTCGATATTACGTCTAATTTCGGGTCTTTTGTCTGAAATGGGTTTAAGCAATTCTTGAATTTGTTATAAAGAGTTTTCTGCAAACACGTTCTACCATATCGTTCGTAGGTTGTCACTCAGATGAAAATGTAATATTTTAAGTGTCACACTTACACTACATTGATAATTAACATTGAATGGTGAAATTAATGCAGAGCGTATGGTTAAAATAATCAGTTATTTTTATTTAAATCAATCATCATTTAATCATATATTCAAAACAAAAGGAGTTTTAACAAAAATGCTAAAATTTGTATGTTTAACAAGATGTTGTAAAATGTTAATTTTTATGATCAAAGTTAATCGATGAATGAATGTTGCATGCTACTCTGATTTATAACCCAAAAAGATGCAAAATGACAACGGAAGTATTGTGTTATTAAAGTAGAGTAGGAAAATAATACTACAAGAATATTTTATTTCAGTATTTATTAACATTATTACATATGCTTCTAAATCAAAATTTTAGATATACCTGTGCAAGGAACCTTGAATATTTACAAGACAGTGTTGTTGTTTTGACAGTCTAAAATCGCAAAAAAAAAAATCCTACAGCATCTTATATATATGGGTCATTGCGTATCAACCGGAACACCTGAAAAGTTTGATATTTTGGATTCTTTTTATATTTTAAATTTGAAATCTTTGCCCAAAATTAGAACACCCGTATTTTTTACCTAACGGTCTACAGTATCTATTTACAAAGATATTCACGAACACATTTCGCAAAATCAATAAAATAATCACAGAAGTCATGTTGTTTGATTATGCATAAATTAAAACAGTGAAACAAAATACATGTAAACATGCTTTATTTTAAAGTTCAGATTATATATTTTGATTTAATAGCGCCTAAATTAGATTGTAATTTATTATGACCCCTTTTTTCACCTGTTAAATAAAACAATATCTTTTTACCTTATGTTTACCGGGAAATTAAATTTTTGAAAAAATATCATAACATCCTTTAAACTATGTTCTACAAGAATAGAAGTATTTGAAAATGGAGAGCCTACGGGTATTCTATAAAAAGATTATGAGATATCATAATGCAACGTATAGTATTGTGTGAACATAATTTTTTCATAGAATACCCGTAGGTTCTCCATTTTGCAATACTTCTGTTCTTGTAGAACATAGTTTAAAGGATATTATGATATTTTTTCAAAGATTTAATTTCGCGGTTATTACTTTATTTAACAGGTGAAAAAGGGGTTCATATTAAATTACATTCTAATTTAGACACTATTTTGAACTTTAAAATAAACCATGATTTACATGTATTTTGTTTTACTCTTTTAATCTATGCAGACACAAGCAACATAACTTCTGGGATTATTTTTTGGGTTTTTGCTAAATTTGTTTGCTCATATCTTTGTAACTAGATATGTCAGAGCTTTAGGAAAAATACGGGTCTTCTAATTTTTGGCAAAGAGTTCAAATTTAAAATATAAAAAGAATTCAAAACATCATTTTGCTATGCTACACCAACACGTTCGTTTATTTGTGCTTCTTCATGTGTTAGATGTTGTTTACGTTGCTTTGCGCTCCATCGTTCTACCATCTATAATCGCTTTTACGACATTCCCAATTAAGTTACCTCGCGGAATTTCCTAATAATGCTGAATGTTACCACCGGAGGTAGCACTTCACGATAAAGTCTTTCTAATTTCGTATTTTCAAAAACGCTTAAAAAATTACTGCTAATTTTGCTATAGAATCCTTTCTTTGTTTTAATGTGAAAAGTGCTGTTTTTTCACAAAAAAAAAAGAATAAACAAAATTCGAAAAGGTGTCTTTACCAATAACAATAATTCCTTATGAAGGTGTTCATTAAAAGAAAAACACGATTTTTTTGTGAATTTTTGCGTAATTAAACAGTTGAAAATATAGCAGGTGTTGAGGAGCGAATAACTCAATTACCTAAGAATTCGATTTGTAAGCTTTCACAGCAAACACAACTGTCATATGGAACATGCCGTTCAATCGTAAAAAAAAAATCTGCGAAAATTCTATACACGTTTCATTAAGTGCAAGAGCTCATACCCATTAATCACGTAATCTGACTTAATTACTGTCAATGGTTTTTGTGCACGATAAATAACGAGGACGTTCTTGGTAACTCATTTTTCTCGGATGATGCATGATTTCATTTATCTGGACATTTAAATAAACAAACAATGTGCATCTGGTCTAGTGAAAATCCACATGAAAAACAGCCTTACATTCTCCAAAAATAGGCGTTTGCCTTGCTGTTTCTTGCAGATGAATTATCGGTCTAATATTCTTTAATAATACCATAAATGCAGAACGATATCGTAATAATTTATTACAACCCCTTTTAAATCAATTACATCATGATAAAGTCCGCAAGGGATATATTTTCCATCACGATCTCCAAATTTGACAATTATGAATTATTTTATTTATCCACACCTAAAAGTAGAGCATTTAAATATCGTCCTCATACAATTGAAGAACTTAGCTATATACTGAAGCTATTCGAAAAGTCTTTGAGGAAATTACACCACATAATTTAAGGAATGCCTTCAATAACATGAAACGAAAAGTGACCTTAATTATAGAAAATGTTCATTTCGAACATCTATTGCAGCTGTTTTTTATTATAATACTTTAAATGGAACCGTTTATACGTGGTTATTTGCTAAAACGACAAAACCTAACCTCTCAACGTTATAACATAACCTGCATTACACACACGCCACCGAATGAATCAACACGTTTTTAAACTTATACTGCCAACTTAAGTTTAAAGAAGAAAAATTCCATGACTTTCTAGAGGGTAGAAATATATGACTATATTACTTCCCTCCAATATGTATTTACCACAAGGAAAAAGCAAGCTGTTTTTCTAATTTTTTTTTTAATACACTTTATTTTTCAAAACAAAATGCTGGTTTTTTTTTTAAATTGATGCTAATAAATATCATTAGCTAAAATTATTCCAGAGTGGCAGGTTTTTAATTGCAGTCAGTTTACAATATCTCTACCCCAAATAGCAGTAAATTATCCAGATAAATTTCAGTATAATTTCCGATAATAGAAAGTAATAAAGTGGTTAATCTTTGCCGGAAATCGCTGCACTTGCCTCCCTCTTTACTTTAAACCAATAACATTACCACACGTCAATCTTTGTTATCGAACTAGACGGTGCAATAATATTAACTTCTAATACTTACAAACTTTTATCCGAGTATTGACAGAAATTTTAATTGAATGTAGGTCCTATTTCCAATATACCATTTAAGAGTTTCTGGGTTTCCCCTTTGGTGATCCTTTATCAACAATTAATGATGACAAAAATACTCCAAAGTGTGGTACTGGTAATGCTGCAAACTTCTAGACCCTTCACCACAAACTGCACTAAACTGACGTATGTTCGATAGGAAAGCTATCATCATCAGCAGAACACTGAACTGAATAAGTACACTAAAGCTACCTAGTTATACCCTAAAAAAGGTCATGGTATAATGATCACGGTCATGGCTGACTGCTGTCAACTCTCACTACTAACTCGATCTTTATAAACTATAAAGACAAGACTTGTCTTTATAGTTTATTAAGTAGAAGTAGTAGATCAGGCGGAGTTAGGATTAGTGACTAGTTAAGCATGACGGCAGTCAGCCATGACCGTGATCTTTGTACCATGACCTTTTTTAGGTATAAATTAGGGTAGTTTTAGTGTAGTTATTCAGTTCAGTGGTTCTGCTGATGATGATAGCTTTGCTATCGAAACGTACGTCCAGTTTAGTGCAGTTTGTGGTGAGGGGTGTAGAAGTTTGCAGTAACAATTAATGGTTACAACGCTGCACTATGCAAAAGATTAAGATTTCTTTTTTGTTTGTTTAGCATTGAATATTTCTGCGAAACGAGAAAAATACCAGAGTTTCCTTTCAAACAGAAAGTTCTTAAATATCCTGAAAATTAAGCGGTCAAATACAATTCGATTTTATATTTTTCTTAATTAGACCTTTTTTTAGTTTCATCATTCTCGTAACTCTAAAAATAAGAAAGTTAGCAATGGCCATCCATTAACTTTGAGAGTGCTGTATATTCAAAGACGTCATACATGGGAAACATAAAGCCCCAGATGTGCCTGAATTTAATATTTCTCGTTATTTTTTTAGTGCATCTTAGTCCGTCCTTTTTATGTTTTTAAATTTTGGGGTTTATTCCTTGCTATTCTAAGAAGCAAGAGATTTAAATTGTAGTTCTTGTACCTAGTATTCTTTTCAAAATTAGTGAAAGACTGCGAATCATTGGCATAATTGTAATTAGTTTTTTGATTGTACTATTTTTTACTTGATTTAATAAAAAAAAAAACGCACTATTGCTGCTTTTCCCTTAATTTTAGCGAAATGGCCAAAGTATGACAAACGAACCATTAACAGAATATTTTTTGATTACATCTTTTTAAAATAATTTTTGTGGAGGCAAGTTCTACGCCTAATTAGTTTTAAATTAGATTTAATTCATATATTCTGGCAAAGTATCATTACCGAACCATTATTTTTCATATAAACAATGAAAATTATTATTACTATCATTCTGCATTTTTCTCTTAATTTTATGGTAAATAAAGCATGCATAATATACATGCTGATTCAAATTAAGTGCCCACCATTGCTATCTCTGTTATTATTGATTCTAGAAAGTAGGTTAAATTAGCAAAGTAATGGTGATTAATATGCAATATACGAAAAAAAAAAACAATTGAATGACGTATTTCCAAAAAATTTTAATTTATGATGCAAAAGTATCGATACAATATTGTCTTAAAACAAATAATAAAAGAGTTATGATGGCTTTTGTTTTGCAAAATGTAGAGCAGTATAAAGAATCAACTTTCAACAAAACAGATACATGTCGTTGTGGTTGAGGTTTAGTTTAACATATTATATCTTAAAATAATGTCGTTGAAATTAAATTGAAAAGGAAAAAATGAATGCATAATTTATAAATACTGCTCAAAGGTATCACCTTCATTCTCAATACATTTTCGTGGCCGCTTTAGTACACTCCGGTTAGCTCTTAAGATTATCCTTCCATCCAATTGGCGGAAAACTTGCCTAACCTTATTTTGCAATTCGTTTACGTTGTTGTACCGGATTCTGTATATCTGATCTTTTAAATATCCCCAAAGAAAAAAGTCTAAAAGTGAAAGGTCAGAAGAGCGTACTGGTCATCGAATTGGCCCATTTGTATCAATCCACTTATGGGCAAAGATGATGTCCAGATATCACCTTCGATTCAATTCTACACATCACATGGTGTAAAAATATGCAGGGCATTCCATTTGAAAAAAAAATACTTTTGCTGGTTAAATAGTAGAGGACTCATATTCTCCGCAGTCAACATAAAAACTCTCTACCTTTTACTGTATGGCCATTATGCGCATTTACAGCATCATACTTTTTTGAGCTTTTTTTTCACAAAAACCAAAATAATTCGGAAACGGTTACCGATAGGTAAGCAGATGTTTTATAAAATTGGCTTTAAAATTCCTAGTAGAACCTAAAAATGCTCTAAAAAATATAGGTTTTTATTTAAAATATCAAAATCACCCTGTATATAGGTTTACAGGTTTCGTTATTATTTCAAGATAGAAAAAGTTTGAGAACGTGTATTTTTGAAACATTGTAGCCCATCTTCACAACTCTTACGACCAATAAAAAGATAGCGATTCTGTTTTGAGATAATAAAGATTTAACGATTTTAAGTTTGCCGGTTGCACAATCTGTACCACTGTCTACGTTCCTGCGCTGTCAATTAATGTGTCAAGTTTACAATTGAGACGACATTGACATTGTGTTTGTTTGACTGGAATTGCGATTATAGTCCATATGATTTTCACGTTTTAAATCTAAATCTCCAAAATCTGTATATGCCCGGAAATACTCTAATCGGAATGTCATCAGTAGATTTTGGTTAGTAGCTATTTCAAATTGAGGATCCAATTTAAGTTGTCTATGTGAAATGACATATGTATTTGAATAAATCCTATGGACAATAATAATCTCACAATACTTACCTTGGCATTTTTACAGACAATTTAGTACTACTTTCACGATATATTACAAAGTGACAGTTCATGCCAAAAATAAACACAATTTAATTATAAGTTTCAATTAATTTTCTTTTCCGTTAAGTTTATCCTTATATTGTTTGTTGTATACAATAATTTGAAGAGGTAGAATTATGGGACTAAAACAGACACAATTGTTAAAATATCAAAATTAATGCGAGTGCTTCACGGAACAGTGCAAAAAATCGTTCAGAATAGTATATTTAAAAGAAAAAGAAGGAATGACAAGAGAAAATCGAAGGAAATTTAGTCAGTTTTATTTGCTTATGCAATTATCAACTTCTTTATTTGATTTATATTTAGTAATTTTATTTTCTAAAGTAATTCTTTAGTAGTATTTTGTTTTAGTTGTATTTATTCTTATTTTTATTTGATAGGTATGTATCGCAAGGCTACGAGGTGGCACACAGCCTGGATAAAAAAAAATATGACTAGATAGATATCCCCTTTAATTCTTCAGGACGCTATGGTGGAATGTTGCTTAAATGTCCTTTACTCTCATATTTATATTTAAAGTGTATATTTTAAAGTGTTTAGTTAAGTTATATTTTGTGTAAAGTTTAAGTGAAATCATGAGCATGAGACTCTGGTACCTAAATCATGATCGACTTTGTACGATAAAGAAAATATTTAAGTGTAAACACATGTGGTTTTATTTAATAAATGGTTTTAAATAAATAGCAGTACAAAACAACGCAGATAAGAAAGTAAATATCTCAGGGAAGTTAAATGAGTTCGCTTATTAAACAACAATTTCGTTTTTTGTTAGTAATTCCAAGTTTTGTAATATAAATTCACCATAGAAAATAAATACGTTAAAAATTAACTTTCAAAATTCCCGCGATTTTGGGACATTCATCGTGTGTAATTCTATGCTCAAATTACGGGTAAATTTTCCACCAGTGTTCGACGACTATCCAAAATTCCTAACCAAACAAATTTCTCTAACGTATTAATATAAAATTTCTTATAAGAATTTTAAAATAATATGTTTAATTTTTAGGTTGATATAGGCGCAAAATATCTTTGGTGGGAGTGAATCGGCAGGCATCAGAGCGGGCAGGTCTGGTCAGGGCATCGAATGGAGGCTCTGGTAACACTTTAATTAACCATCATTTTTAGATTAGAATCTGGACTAAATAGGATTTTATTAAAATAGCCGTTAAATTTTTTAAAATTACTCGTGAGTCCTTTTGAATTGAAATTTTCTAACAGACATCGATAGCGATCGTCTTCGCAAGGGCTACAAACTGCCTCAGAAAATTCGGTTAATTTCACCGATGCACAGTGGGCCCGCTTGCATTCGCAGCGCGAAGTAATTGTAATTTACCAAGTTGCAAGAATGATTTGTAAATTGCATAATTTGCATACTATGTATGTTGAAGTATAACTATCAACTCAAAAATTTTGGGAATATCAAGCCTCTGTGGCTTATTTGCTAGTAGAAGTCAATGTACTTGAATTAGGCGTTTGAGTTGTGTACTAAAATAGAGGCTAATAATATGCAGATATTTGTATTTTACCGAATCTATTAAATATGGTAGACTTTTTCAAAAGTAAATACGAAATTTTTAAATTTATTCGTCATTTATTGAAATACCTTGACGTTGTACTACAGCTCAAAAACTGTTTGTTCGAGGTGGCTTATAAAAAATTGCAAACGTTTGCAGATGTTGATATTTTATTTTAAAATTGTTCATAGTTCAGTTATGGTGTATACCTAAAATAAGTGCGTCCAAGTGCGACCGTAAGCGTTATAATTTTTTTTTAGATGAAATGTCCATGGCATTTAAACATAGTGTTTTGTTTTCGGAGTAGCACAAACACAAAAATTTAAAAAGATCTACGCTAGCACATACGTTTAAACAGTGTATTTGCGAAAGAAACTATAAATGAACAAGAAGCTGATAAATTATTAACTAATGTTATAAGAAAAAGATAGAATTTCCTTGGAAACAAAGTTCTCGCAACGTAAAAAAATTAATAGCAAGAACTAAAGAGATGGTTAGATCAGAAAGTAGAACTTGCTGGTGCTACTGTTGGTAGTACAGTCCAAAAAAGTCCATTTACTAAAGAACAATTTGGTTATTTGGTAGGCCACAAAAAGCATTTAATGAATGTAGACATCAATACCAACTAATACAAAAGTAGTACAAAAGTATTTATTTCAAATCTCTTATCTTTCATATATATCTTTCTATTTTCAGTGTTGTCTTATTTAATATAAATAAAAATAAAGGTTAATATGTTATCCCTGAGTAAATGTCAATAAACATTATTATTAATATTATTACCTGTACATTAATAATATCACAACTGCGAAGATTATAAATATGTAAATGTGGACTGGATTTAGACATAAACGGCAATTATTTCGCGCTACGAATGCAATCGGGACCACTGTGCGATATGAGGGGGATATTGGATATTTAATATATGAGAATGCCCATGTGGACAAAAGGAACTATGAAATGTTTAAACTAAATTGGGGAAAAAATAATTAAGTATTGCAAAATTATGGAATCACCTTAAATTCATTATAAAGTAAAGAAAGGTGTGTGTACATCATGGGCGAAATATATTTTGAATTTTAGAAAACAACTTATTGTACTTAATTAACAGTCTTAAAATATTAACTGTACAATGAGTATGCCAATTTTTGGACAAACTTGCAATTGCTCCTGCCTTTTGTTCACATATGAATGAACTTGAATTGCAAATACATATAAAAGCATTGTTAAACTAATTTTAAGCAAAATAACTACACTGTAAAAAATATGTTCGTTCGAACTGCAACTTGATCCAACTTCGATCTGTCAAAATCTATTGTAAATATTTAATATTCAAATTCTTTTACTTCCTGGAGAGAAAATTCTAAAGGAAAAAATTTTTGAAGAAACTTGCCAAATGTAGACGTCTCCTACATCACCTGGAAATCGTGTGGCTGTTTACTGCGACATTCTATATCCCTTTTTGTTATATATTTTTTTTATTATTTTAAAACAGATAACAGTAAAGTTAGTTATGATACAATTAAATAATATAAGTTTATTATACCATGACAGTATGTTTCCTGTAAATTGGTCTATGACTTGGAAAATAAAATATTATTATTATAATATATACAAGGTGAGTACTTTTAGCCGACAAGGTACAACTACAATTAGGAATGCACTTATCATAGTACCTATTTAAGTTAAGTTTATTGTAAAACATGAAGTGTAAGTACATATGTGTACATTTAAATATACAGTAAGTCCCCAGATCAACTTTAAAAGAAGAAAAAAATTTCATATTTGATTTGTCAGAAAATTTCACTCTTATTGATTTGCCCTGCTTGTTGCACAAATTACTTTTTATTTAACTCGAACGGTTCTCGAGATAATACTATTTTTCTTCAAAATTTGGATTTGTTTTAGAAGTAACTGTAGTAGGCGGATTTCATTTAAAAATACCACTGACAGTTGTTTACAAATCTAATAAGTTTGACAGTTGGTGACAAATTAGTATAACTGCAAATGAAATCTTCGCTAATTTGAATAGTATTTATGCTATAATGTTGACTATACCACAAAGAATTTATTTAATTCAATGTCACGGAACTAGGAAGGAGTGCTACCGAGTTGTTATCGAAAAATTCAACTGAAAGTATCTGCAAGTTACCATTTCAAATTCCGGAGCAAAAAACTTGGTGACCAAATTCCTTAAAACAGGCTCGATTTTAAACATTAAGAAACCAAGCAAGTTGTTCGATGAAGACGATGCTGCTTCAGTTCTTGCCGTTCATTCCGTAAGAGAGAAGCTCCAAGGTTGTCTTTAAGAAGGAGGACAATACAAATTGGAATAAGTAAATCTCATTTACAAAGAATGTTCAAGGAAAACAAAATTTTACCATTCAAACCGCAATTTAGGCAAACTTTAGAAAATGGTGTTGAAGTCAAACGTCTAAATTTTTGTTTGGAAGTAGGCAACAGAGTTATGGATGATCCATATTTTCATGAACGAATTATGTTCTCCGATGAATTAATCCTTTCAACTAACAGAGTCGTTTCATTTCAACATTGCCGGTACTGGAGTGAGACGAATCCAAAATTCAGAATTTCTTGTCGAAGACAATATTTTAAAAAAGTTAATGTGTGGTGTGCGGTTTCGTACTATGGCATTATTGGCCCACATTTTTTTGATCAAAATTTAGACCATAATTCATATTTGGAAATGTTGGAAATTTTTTTAGCTGATAAACTGGACGAATTGCCGTTAAACTACCGAATGGAAATGTTTTTTTTTTCCAGCACGATGGTTGCCCTGCTCATTATGGCAGAAATGTTCGCCAGTGTCTCATTACAGAGTTCCATGATAACTAGATAGGAAGAGATGGTACCATTTTATGACCACCGAGAAGCCCTGATTTCACAATAATGGGGTTTTATCTATGGGGTCGTTTAAAACAAATTGTGTCCACTGAGCCACTAGACAATGATGTAGAGCAATTAAGAAATAGGATACAAAATGCAGTCAACTCCTTATCAATTTTAGAAATAAGACGCAATTTCAATGAATTTAGAGCTCGCATTGAAATCTGTGCAGAAAAAAGAGGAGCATTTTTTGAATAGAAAATTAACATTTTAGCTTTTTGATAATTTTATTTCATTTTACCCATTGTTAAATTTATTAAATAAAACTTAAGCCCAATTTGAATATTTTCTAGCAAGAAAATGATATTATTTCGAGTTAAATCAAAAGTAATTTGTGTTTTGAGGATTTGAAAACAAGCAGGGCAAATCAACAAGAGTGAAATTTTCAGAGAAATCAAAAATTAAAAAAAATCCTCTTTTAAAGTCGATCCGGGGACATACCGTATTTTAAAATCGAACATGATAGTTTTTGTAATAGACGATTACGACCTTTTGCACCGCTTGTGATTAAGTTATAATTAAAACTTAATCATAATTAAAGTTTAAATTCCCTTGCACCGATTGCTTAACTAATAATTAAATCCTTAATTCGTGATTATCTTTAAGCAGTACCCAAGGTACGAATTAACTCATAATTAAAGTTGGCGCAAGCGTAGTTTCTTTGTTTACAATCGTGTTTATAGACGATTATAGGTTATGTTATGCGGTTTGACATGGGTGTATTATACTACTTATTATATTATAGATCCATGCGGTTTGATTATAATACAAATATCTGTGACTGTAAATTGAAATAGCTGGCTAATTAAAGTGTTCACTTTGAAGATTAGGACAAGGAATAGCGGCGTGCAAGAAGTGTATATTTGGCAGAGTTTTTAGAAAGTCCGAGGTAAATCAAAAATTAATTCCCGAAATAAAAAACTAACAATAAATGTATTTAAGGATTACTTGCGGTTTCAGGTGGGAATGACCCGGAGGTATTTCGTAATAGGCAAGGATATCTTTTTAGAAAAATCACAATTACATCACATTTAAAAATAATGGATATCGTAGTACGATGGCCAGGGAATACACACTTTAACGATGACACTTTTCCGTGAGCAACAGTGGATATGCCTCAAAAATATATTTATTGACCCCACTGTTAAATTCTGAAACAGTTGTGAAAAATCGTTATAATGAAAGCCATATTACAACACGGAATGTCATTGAAAGTATGTTTATAAGAAGAATGTTTTCCATTACTGGCATATGGTTGTCGCTTAAAGCTGGATACCTTTATGGCAGTAGTAGTTGGTATCTCAGTATTGCACAATATAGCCATAAATGTGGGTGAAGAGAAAATCAATGAAGAAAAATTAAATCAAGAAATTTTAAATGGACAACTTCATGAGATTAATTATGACGCTGTTGATGATGTAACTGCTACAACACAGGCATTACTAATTAATGATTATTTCAACAATTTGTAATTCATTGGTAGAAATTAACTTTAGAACATTTTTTTTGTATTTGTTTTCTTTGGCTTTTGTATAATCGAAATATATTTTATTTACTCTAAATGCATTATCACTTTGATTTTTTTTAAAAGAAATATTGTGTATGTAATTAACCATTTATTCGTTAAAAAAAGGAACAAAATATATAAGGAAATGATGGCAATAATAAAATAATTTTAACAAGTAACAGCAGACGTCAAATAAAGTATCAAAAATTAGAGCATTTCCAGAACAAACAAATAAAAGAATTGCATAATGAAACCTGCATTCACATATTAATTTCCATTTTAAAAGCTACTTAACTTTTTTTATTTCAATATCTAATTCTGTAGCAATTTTCTTCAGCTTAAATTCCAATAATTTTCAAATGCCGCTTAAAATCGCGCATTCGCATAGAGACAATTTTCATCATGATGGAACAGTGTTCCCAATATAAATACAATTTCTGACTAAAAACTAAACTTAACGCACTACCAACCTATATTTCTGTCGCAAACTTTTTAATTAACTAATCATTAATTAAATTTGTTCGGTGCAATCCAATTCGTAATTAAATTTAATCTTTGATTAGTTAATTAAAATGTTAATCACAGACAAAACGGTGCAAACGGCCGTTAGTATAATAATCTTTAAGAATACGTCCCTGTGAACCACCCGTGCTTGAAGAATTAGGTAAATTGCGGAGACTTTAACATTGATTATCTCTCTAATTCAGATGGAAAAAGTAGTTTAGTTAATATATTAAGTGCGTTTGTTTAACAGTACATTCAGTAGGTCCAACACGAATTACTAGTGTTTCACTACTCGCATTGATTATTTTTGTACAAACTGGCTGAATGAGGTAGTGTGTGAAGTAGAACATAATGGTTTATCTGATCATTCTGCGCTCGCACTAACTTTGAATGTCACTAAATATAATTCCAACCACAAAAATAAGGTCTATACTCGTAAATTTAGTAATTGTAATTATAACACCTTTGCAAGTTTTCTTACTAATGAATCTTGGTTGGACGTTTATCTTGCAGATTCTACGGAAGAGAGCTTTAGAGTTTTTATAAATATTTTACAGTATTATATTGATACCGCTTTTCCGTTAAAATGGTATAATGGAAAGAACAATAGTAAATCTTGGTTAACGCCAGGGATTTGCAAGTCATCTAAAACGTTAAAATATCTTTATAAAAAATATGTTCTTACAAAAAAAGAGGATGATTTAGTTTATTATAAAAAGTATAAACATATTTACAAAACGGTGATTGCAAATGCAAAGCGTCTCTATAATAGTAATAAATACATAGCCGCTAAAAACAAAAATAAAACGGCATGGGAAATAATTAATAGCACTGTAAAGTCCGCAGACTCCAGAAATGAATGCATCACAGAATTAGCTATTGGGAATAATGTTGTTACTGATCCTTCGAAATAGCAAATTGTTTTAATAATTATTTTGTGAATATAACAGATGAATATGTATCTAATTTCAATAGTAAGCAGAGTTCTCTTCCTGTTTATAGCCAGTACTGTAAATAGTATGTACATGGATGTATTTCTGAGCATGAAATAGTGAATGTAATTGATAGCTTAAGTCCATCTAATGCTATTGGAATTGATTCAATAAGTAGTAATATATTAAAGAATGCCTAGAATTCTATCATAGAACCCTTAACATGCATTGTTAATAGATCTATTATCGATGGAGTTTTTCCAAGCTGTTTAAAAGCTGCACGAGTTATTCCTGTATTTAAAGATGGAGATTCAAATGTGCTGTCTAATTATAGACCGGTGTCTTGCTTTCCGCTGTATCGAAGGTGCTTGAAAAGTGATGTCAAATAGATTACACAATATCTACTTAAAATTATTTTTTTAATTCATCACAGCATGTTTTTTGAAAAAGAATCAACGCTACAGCTACTATACAATTACTTAACCTTATTTATGATAGTTTAAATAGTGGGATAAATGTACAGTGTGTTTATGGACTTGAGTAAGGCCTTCGATATGGTGGATCACTCACTGCTCTTGCGTAAGTTGGAGGGATGTGGTGTTCGAGGAACTATTTATAAATGGTTTGAATCTTATCTCTCAGACAGATCACAATTTGTATACATTAAGGGCCAAAGTTCCAGTCAGTTAAAACTTAAGAGAGGTGTCCCACAGGGCTCAATTCTGGGACCTTTACTATTTATAATTTTTATTAACGACTTGCCAACTGTTTCTGCTTCTGGTGAACTTATACTTTATGCGGATGATAGTACTTGTGTTGGTGGCGACAATAACAGACAGGATTTATTAAATAACTTACAAAAAGATTTAAACAACTTTGAGGATAGGTTTACAAAAAATAAATTATATCTTAATAAGAATAAAACATCGTTTATTACACCTGGAATTAATAAATATAATGAAAGTTATTTACTTCGAGTTGATGATAGATCTATTAAACAAGTTGCACATACAAAATTCTTAGGACTATTTTTGGAAAACAGCTTAAGTTGGGAAACGCATATCTCCTACCTGGAAACGAAATTGTCGCCTATATGTTCTTCTATATATCGTTTGAGAGATCTTGTGGAAAATAAAATATTGCTATCGTTTTATTATTCACACTTTGAGTCCAGACTTAAGTATGGGTTATTGTTTTGGGGGGCATCGTCATTTACTCATAGAATTTTTGTCTTACAGAAAATGGCCGTAAGGGAATATAGTTGGTGCGAATAGCGCATTCTTGTAGACCTATATTTGATCCTTAGATATTTAGCGCTTCGCTCTCTATATATTTTTGAAGTTTAGTTTATGTTAAATATAATGAAATTACTTTCACAACAAGTAATTCATATCACAGTTATATACTAGACATGGAGAAATGCTTGGTTCCTCTCCATCATTTATCTACGTATGAACGATCTCCAAACTATATGGTATAAAATTATATAATGCGCTTCCTAGTGAAATTAAATGTACAAAGAACTTGGCCGTTTTTAAAAACAAATAAAAAGGTTCTGATAGAAATGTATTTTACTCATGCGAAGAATATTTAAACCGTAGTGGTCATTGATTATAAGTTGTTTTGCTGTTGGATTAAGTATGTATTATTATTAGTTAATTAGTTTGTAAGGCTTGCATAGTGCACTTAATATTTAATGGTAATTTAAGTTTGTCTTCTTTCTTTTGTGACTTGTCTTATACCTTTCGGTCTAATAGACAATAATATTATTATTATTATTTTATTATTTTATTATTAAATATTTCTTTTCTACAGTTTGAGCGATAAAGCAAGTCAATCAATCAAATCATTATATTTATAGAGGACTATACATTGTTTTGCCAAACATGCTGTATTAATTAATAACATTAAGTTTCAACCACTTAAAGTTTTCAATTCCGTTTGAGTAATACTTGTGCCAGCCTCAATTAGCATTATAATTCAACACTGAGCAGTTCTATAATTAGACATATCCAAACGATGTAAACCAAATCCTCACCCAGCAATTTAACACGAATCGACACCTTCACCTGCCTCACAGGAACTAATTAAATTAAGCGAACAAAGGAGCAAAAAAAAGGTTATCCCAACCGGCGGAAACAAAGAGAAAGTTCTAAACAATACGAGACAGTGAGGTGGGGCGCCCGTTAAATATTTAATTCCCGTCACCAGCGCTGGAGGAAACTCCAGGCCCGGCCGTCTGCAGCCAGCGCTCACTCAAACTCTTGAAAGCCTTTTCGTTAGTACGTTACGTACCCTACGCCCCTAAGCTCGCGAAATACGTCTTATTTGGCTGCTGTCAATGCAGCGAAAACATAATTTAATTATGGCCGACCTTTTAGAATGACCCCAAATCTAGGTGGCGATCGAAAAAGGTCGTTGTAGTTACTTAGAGTTCATGATCATTGAAAATTAGATTTGCTTGGATGTCTATTTTTTTTTTCTTTTTTAAAAAAGTATTAAATGAATTAGTAACTTATTTTAACTGCGTGGCTATAAAATTAGCTAAATAAATGTTCATATGTCGAGGGGGTGTGTGCTGTAGTAATTCAATTAAGGATGTGATTACGTCAAAGTTAACCGGGGGAATTTGATTAGCGACGTAAACGGGTCAAATTAGCCGATTAAAGTTGACTATGTGGTAATTTTAGTCTTTGAATGCGTCTTCAATAACATTCGGGGATGATTTTTTAAGTTTAACTAGTTTAAATTACTACTTTTTTTGGTGTCAAATTCACTCACCTTGGCCTGGATGCACTCAGCGAAGTTTTATTCCATAGAAACCGTCGTGGGCACAAAATAATGAAACACCGCGAAAAATAACTTTCAAAGTTTTGATTTATTATAAATTCCTGTTTCGGCTTCAGCGTGCGCAACTTTTTTTTTTTTGTCCCTCTTAACTCGCTGCGACGGACTTGACTGACGTATTTCAAATTTTCGCCGATTCCTCCCTACTAACTGCCGTTCTCGTTTTGCGTAAAATCTCGGCGCCCAGTCTTCGGCACAGTAGCGCGAGGATACGCAGCAGCAGTAGCGGAAGGATGGTCGAACCTACGTCAACCGCGGACTTCGCTCTCTCGCGCTACGGAATCGGCAAACCGTATACCCTCCCGGCGTTCGCGGGCGCATGCGTCCGCCCCTAAATCGATGGACCCATCCCTTATCCTATATCGCTCAAGACTTGAGAAATTCCTTTTGTTTCTGGCAGGTTTCGGTCGGCAAACGGCGAACCGAACTGTCGCCGTTTGCTCGCATAAACCGAACATCCTGTATATGGTTAGAGCGTAGACGCAGTAAGAAGGAAGATGTATGGGCCGTACTCTCGATGTTTTAAATTCCGCAGCCGCCCCTGTTTTATCGGCAAATATTAGATTTGCATGTATACACGCGGCTCCACTTCCTATCCGAAACTTGGAGAAACATTTAACGAAGCGACTCTAAAAGCTCCGTGTGCTTTATATTACGTAAACGCATGTACAAGGCGTGGCACATGGAAGTTAGCACGAAGGGAAAAAATATCTTCACTGGTAGTACAAATGAGCAATTATAAGAAAAATTGAATGCTTCTGCGTCCTGGATTCCGATTTACTCCTAGTCTTTCGTCTGTAACGTCTACCAACGACAGTAAAAGCAATTAACGAATTTTATTATGAACATGTGACAATGAAAGTTATCGACTTAAGAGTCGATAACTTTCATTATGTCACGACGGTATAGCCTAGACAATTCGAAATGCACAAGTTGTAAAATACAAACTGGAGAAGGGGTGGCCAACTCAAGCGATTTTGTAGACTACTTTGAAAATGCGTTATAGCTTCGCGAACCGCATGTACCATCGCCGCACAGTGGTTCAGAACGCGAAAAACGCGATCGAAAATCATATTTTCAACTTTTTCGTACAAAGTTAAAATTGCAGTAATTTAATCTTGAATAGTTCCCTAGCAGCCAGAAATATTACATAGATATTTTTAAAAATATATTTTATAAATATTTTTCGTGAGAGGTTTTTGAATATATTTTTCATATTTTTTTCTAAATATAGATAAAATATTAAATTAAAATATTTATTCCATATTTTAAAATTAATGTAAGCGCTATATTTTTTCTAAAATATTTGTAAAATATTCATATGAAAATTGAGATTTTTTATGCAATCTATTTAATTTGTCAAAATGAACTAAAATTGTTCTTGGTTATTTAGAATGTATTAACGTCGATAACGAAAAGTTGAAACATACATAGAGTTGTCTAAAAGGCAAGAACTTGTTTTTTCACACTTACCGTACAAGTTAATAATCAATAATTCTGGCATCTTTTAAGGCATACTGAAGGTTTATCAAATTAATCACTATTTTTTAATTGAAGTGTTCTTAAATAAAAAAACAAACGTATTTATTATCTTTTATTTGAATAAGCCAATAAAAATGAAAAATACTCAGTTTTAAGTCTAGCCTTGGCTGGTGCCAGGTACAACTCTATAGCTTTTTTCATATCTTCGGTAGTGGCGCTCTCATGGCGTTTCCTTGTGGCCTCTAAAACAATGATAATTGTGTTAGATCATACCATGAATAAAACATCGTACAACATTATCAACACCTACTAATACATTTGGAGCATTTACAATAATGGAGTGGTAGCTGCATTCTAATACTTACGATACTTTTTTTTACTTTATTTCATAATATTTGAAAACATTCTACGTACAAACAATAAAACACCACACGTATTCTACCTCTATTTGAGGTTATGACGCTTATCTACCGAGATGAATCTCTTAAGCAAATCAACTAGCAATTTATCTGGTAGATGCACTACATATATGATGCATAAAATTCCTACAATTATATTATTAAACGATTTCTGTACATAGCGATTATTGAGCATTCAATTATCTTTAAATGCCATGACATGTTCAAAGTTTTGCTTACCTCGTAGTCACACAAAAACTAAAACACACCCCGCAACAATAATTACACAGTTAACCCTAATCTGCCCTAATCGTATACTATTATAACTATAACATGTAACGGACAAACGAATGAAAACGTGTGATGATACGGCACGTGCGCGTATGCATTCTATGTACTTAATCCATAGACGCATAAACAACACTAAATCATATAACACCGGCACCGTAATGAATAGAGGTGTTGTGTTGACGTTCGCAACTTACAAATATTAATAGAAAAGTTACAGCGCCCAACTTAGATACTAATTAAATCATATTAGATATATATTATCTAATTTAATCTTTAAACTATCATTTTTAAATAGGTACATACCTACTTAATATGTATGCATATTTTACCCATTTTATTTATTCGTCCTACGCACAAATGTACAAAAGGAAAATTCAATCTTTTTTTTTATATGAAATTAAATGTTTACAGAAATACAAAGCAAAATATTCTTGCAGAGTTATGAAAAATATATTGAGGAAAGATTTCAATAAAATATTATTATGCACATAAACATTATATTTTTAAATGTTTTCCTAATATATTTTCATAATATATTTGTGCATATTATATTAATATAACTATATTCAAGAAAGATTTAATATTTTTTAAATATTTATAAAATATGAAATAAATATAGTTGGTCACTGGGGTTGCTCTATTTGATGATGTAAATAATATGCATCTTATTTACGCAAGTTCTTCTATATTTGCTTTCAAAGTCAGTAAATTGAGAGTTTTACGTAATAGATTAGGTGTATTAAAAAGACTGTACACAAGCAAATGCGCTTATTTATTATGTCTTATAATTTGGATAAATTTAGTATATGTTTGATTACGGTAATCGGATTATTAAAATTTGCCTTAAGTAGAGGATTAAGTTTAGTTCTACACAACCCTACAGGTAATTACCTCATTTATGGCTAAATTAGCTATTTGCTTTGTAAATTCAAGAAAATTGGCTGCCAATACTTGCCTATTCAGAACATATAAAAGAAAACCCCACTTGGTACCCGATCAGTTGAAACTCAATTTGAGTCGAAACTTATGCAGATTATTCTGTGCGCTATTTTCGAATTTCTGACGTTAGAGTGGTTGTAAAGATTGTGTTTTTGTGGCAATAGTTTTTTTGAAAAGTTGTAACATAATGGACGCGAATAAAATAAGCGATTGGTATTACACGAAGTCGGTATGAAGAAATGATGATAAATCGACTAAAAGAAAAAACGAGGCAAATGGTATCGGTTTAATACTTGATACATATGGGCTTGACCGAAGAATGAAATATTTTAATTTGGCTGCACACTGCTTTTCCAAAATATTGATTTTATTAATCGTCCAATAGAACATAAGTGTTTTTATGAAAAGCATAATTTGGCTACAACAAGAAATTATTTTCCTGATTCTGTTTACTGCGATCGACCATCAACTTCGGGTATTCGAGGTCGTCCTTTAAAGAGTTTTGCTGAAAGTTCTGTTGTTATAAAAAGGTGTAAAACCGAGGAGCTCAGAAAAAGTACTTGCGTGGAGAAACTTGTACATGCTACTGCAATGAAAGTACGAGAAAGTCGAGATAAAAGTACTGCCGACTTGATAATTGAAAGTACTTCAACTACACCAACTGGAGGCGAACGTATAATGGAAAAATGGAGGAGTCCCGAACAAGAACAAAATGGCATGTCACCTTTAGATTGTTTAGATATAGCACAAAAATACGTTGAATTGTACAACTGGTATTATATGCCTACTTCAGTACATAAAATTTTGTTTCATGGGGCTTCGGTCATTAATAACGCAATTTACCATTGGTGATTGTCAGAAGAGGCACAGGAAGCAAAAACAAAGATGTGAAAAAATTTCGTACACATTTACGAGAAAATCATCATGGGAGCATTCAAATGAGACTTGTTTTGTCGTGTTTAATATAAGTTCTAAATCATATTTAAGTTTACAACATTTAACTGATTCTAGAAACGACAATTTGATTCGGATATTTTAGATTAGTAAATGTTATGGAAAGATGATACTGCACTGAATATATCATCTGAATATTTCTTCCGATTCTTATTAATTATTCCACAAATATAAAATGCAATTGTTTCTTTTCAATTTTTGTTTTGACTAAGGGTGTTGCTGTTCATGTATGAAAACATTTTACTGAAGCAAAAGCTAATTTTTTAAGGTTTTTGTTTTATTAACCAAGTAACTAGAACACTGTCTAAACATTTTGTTTCCAATTTGCGGCATTTTAGGGTGTTTGACAAACAAATACTTGAATTTGCAAACTAAACTGTATAATAATAATAATAATTTAATTTTGAATTTGACCAATATGTAACAATTACGTTTATTAAACTTTTTCATTCTTGAATCAATATTTTCCAACTTTATTAACCTAAAACTTAAATTTACTTTTAATTTACTTAAAAAAACTAATAATTTAATTTTAATCGTTAAATTTACATTTTCTTTACAGTTAGAAAAAGGCTATACATATAACCAAATCGTCACGTAAATAAACATTTAAAATTTCCTCAGGTTTGTAAATCATTTCGTCGACTACCACCAAGAACCCCAAGGCGATTCATATCTTTAATTATAACTTTATATTTAACTTAATTTATTGTACATGCTTTCAGCTGTCTGAAGATGACCCACTAAGTTCGAAACCGGTGGCTACTACTTTAACCAATTTTGAATTTTTTCTTACAAACAGCAAAGTTACTTTGGTGTGCGTGCCGGGTCTTAAGGGCATAGCAGCCAACGAACTTGCAAGCAAACTTGCAAGAAAAGGCCCTAAAATAATATCCACAGGTCTTGAACCGAGTCTGGAACTAACTAAAATTGCAATACCTGGTGCAGTAGCTGAGTGGATAGTAGAAAAAACACCAGGTTCACTGGAGTACTTTAATACTCGTTTTCAGAGGTTATTTATCGCTCGAGAAAGGAAGTAATCATTATCAATATATTATTATTATTATTGGGAATAATAATTATTTATTCACACAATATAGAGGAAGATGTATATCAATTTTATATAGCGATGTTATTCCCTTTGCAATGCCATTAAACTTGCAATAACCGGATTAGGATATAATTCCTAGCAAAGTGTTGGAGAATTTCAACCCAAATCATTTTCAACCTGCGAGGTTACATAATACGTCGTTGTTTAGAATTCCCTTCGTGTATAAACATATAATTTAAGAGTATTTTACGCTCGAAGTATCACGGCATAAAAATAAACAAAATATTCAAACCGGATTTCACGTTAATGTAGTCAAAATAAGACCCCATATTTACGTTATGGATATACTGAGGTTTTGGAAATATTTCACGTGACCAAGAGACCGTAGCAGTGGATTTTAATAAAATAGACATTGGGCGCAAACATATAATAAAACAGGCGTTTCTTCTACAGAGTAAACAGAAAAAGAAAAGCAGTCGCACATTTTGGTGAAAGCGCCGGTTAAGTTAGCTATACTGCCGTCTCTCCTAAAATCAGAAAGGTGGTAGTTTACACATTTCATTCCGACAATATACGGGATTCCGAGATATATTGATTGGGATAGACATTGAATTCCAGTGTCCGCACCTCTGACCTTGTCGTAAAGTTTTGCGCTTGAATTTTCGGTTCCAAAGAAAGAAATGATTTATTTCCGTTTACGCACAATCGCTCATGAAGTGCGTCTTCCTATCTCAGTCCAATTAAAGTTTTAGTATCGCCCAAGTTTTCCTTTTTGTGTTCCCTTGGAAGCGCCAAGGAAATAAAAGTTTCTTCAGAGCAATAACGATAATCGAGAACAATACACGACAATTGGAAGGATTTGAATTTAGTAATAGTTTCTACCATGTTTAAGTTGATGAAAATAATAATTTATAATAATAATAGCGCTAGCTGTAAGTTCTAAAATTTTGTCTAATCTTTAAAAAAAAATCTATAAGTGGCTCTAAGAAAAGGAAATTACTAAAAAATTAGTAAGCAATGAAATCTATGCCTTAAGCATAAGGGTAAATAGTCATTAGTTAAGAACTGTATTATTTATTTGCAACACCGTGTACTAACTAAAACAAAATAAATGGTTTAATATTGTTGGCGAAAAGGTCTGATGTCTCAATCTCGAAAATAATAAAGAATTCGAAGATAATTTCACACGATAATATGAAAAATAATAAACTATGTGAAATAATAATAATAGTAATAAATGGGTTAGATAAATGCAGAATATCCTAAATTAAACGGGGTAAGTGGACTGAGAGCGAAGGTTACGCAGTAGGTCAAGGATACATAGCGGGAATGGAAGTGAATGAATATTATAAATATCTTGGCTATCGAAAGAGCATGGGGATAGATCACAAAATAGTTAAAACAAAAAACGATATTGCGAACGCAGTTGTCAGCAAGAAACACTGCCAAGGCTGATGACTCGATGTATGGGAATCTTTTCCAGAAGACCGAAGGATTCGTGGCAGCAATTCAGGATCAGATAGTAGCTGCAAGGGTTTACAGAAGAAGTATACTTACCGAAGACCTTCCCTTCCATTAAGTTCAGAATGTGTAACGAGAGGGACGAGTATCTATATGCTTGCTGGATGTAGCGTATTATCTCGACTGACATGACAGGGTGGGCAAGATCGTCTACCTGCATCTTCAGAAGGTCCACTTAAAGCTGGAGAAGATCTCCCGGTATTATAAATTTCAGCCGCGGCCGTTTATAACAACGATAACATCTTGATGTGCTGGAACACAAAAATTATAACAGACCGACCCCTACCGAATAATATACCAGACGTAGTATTGACTTTAAAGCAACCGAAAATCTCCTACATCATCGATATTGCCATCCCGTTGCCCTGCAACATAATAAAAACGTATCGTGACAAAATTAATAAATACTTACCCCTTGCAAAGGAGATAAGAAGGATGTGGAGAATGGAAAGGGTATTAGTGGTACCGGTAGTTATGGGGCTCACAGGAGAAGTACCGTATAAATTATTTCAAAGCCTGAACATCCTTGGCATAGAAAAGAAGGTGTACTTCCAGATGCAAAAATCGATTCCCCTTGACACATGCGTGATACTCCGGGGGATAATGGGCACTGATTAGTTAAGGTTTCGAAGCCAGCCATCTTGCTACGGCCGATGACTGACAGCCAGCCAGATACAACAACAAAATGTCTGTGAAAATCGGAATAATAATAATTATGCCTTGGCATCCAAAAGCTTTGCCAATTACAGAGGCATCGGCCCAACCATGAGTTATTATTACGCCTGCGCTCGTGGAGCGACTTAAGATGTTCGTCTCTCAACATTCGCCAAGGAGTCAGGAAAACCACGAAAACTTCACTCCGAGAGCAATCCGTCGGACTCTAACCGAGGACCCCGCGACAAATAACCAAGCGTGCAAGCCACTAGACCATCAGCTGGGGTTGATATCTGCAAAGCACACTGTACACCCAATGAATATCTAACAATTGATGAGAAGCGCGAGTCATTCAGGGGACGAGTGTCATTCCTTCAGTACATGCCTAATAAACCTGCCAAATATTCGCCCTTGTCGACGTGAAAACCTATTATTGCATATATATGAAAGCATAGGTCGGCTGACAGCGTAATATTACTCTCGATAATTGGTCTATCAAGCCTTGACACATGGATGAATTAGCTTCCAATTAAAACAAGGCAAGAAACAATTGCCACTGGTCTTTGACTTTGTTTTTCTCATTTTTGAATACCGCTGGAGTAAATTCTCAAGTAATATATAAAGCCAATACGCAAAAAGTCAACTTCAAGCGGGGTATGTTTTGTATGAGTCTCGTGTCTGTCGCTGTTGACAACGGACGTATTTTCTTCAAGTCCTATCTAACGAGACTCTATAATTATCTTTGTGATATTCTCTGCGCTTCAAGCGCCAAAATTTTTCTAATTGAGACTGTTCCTATAGTCCTAGAAAGGCAATTCCTTTTATCTTTTTTTATTTCTCCTCGTCGACAAGGGTTATTCGACCCTAAATTATTTTGTTTATTGACTGGAATTGTTTAAATTCTCATATTATATTATTCCACATTGATATCTACAAGGAATTGTTGTAAACAACTTTTTTGTCTCAGGCGCTTTTTCTCGCTTTTGTTTGTGCAGTGATCGTCCGTTGCAACACATATTATTTATTTAATTGTGTATTGATTTATTTTGGTCTTTACACCAATTTTAAATTGTTATTTATTATTTCTGTGTTCACCGGCCGGCTGGCCCTTTTTTGACCGAAGCCGTGCGGCAGGTGTTTATTGTTTTGTCGCAGATTTTTACACACGTTGTTTGTCCACTTACGTGCTTTGTCTTTTACAATTTATATTTGTTACTTATTTGTCGATATTTTAAAAGTGACATTACACCTCTGGAAGATTTTTCTTTTGTTTTTGATGACCGGGAGTGGGTTTTCTCCCACTACCCGGTCTAATAAATATTAGTAGCAATTATTTGACTACCTGTGGGCTCTTTTGAGTTTGTTTTTTCATAACTTTATTTTGTGATTTGATTTCTTTCTGCCGGACAGCCCTTGATTATGTCTGCGGCGTCGGTTTCGGCTCAAATCACTGAACAGACCCATTGGGGGCCGCCGAGATTGGGCGATACGCCTATTAATCTCCCTACTATCGATGATGGCGACGAGTTGGCTACTCCAACACCTCGCAAATCCTTTACTATTGACAACCTCGATCATTTGTCCAACGAGGAAATTTTTGGGCTTATTCAAGGTCTTCAAGATGCCTTGAACAAACGCAATGTGACTGACTTACGGCCTCTCAAGGCTGTTAATAATAGGAAAAGGGACTTTTCTCAGATGTCTCCGCCCTCTGACTTCTCTGATTCCTCCCCGGGGTCCATCTCCTCACTGGTGGACACCGTCATGGCGGAAATTCATCCTCCTCCGGACATGAGTGGTAATAAAAGTAGTGTCATTTTGCCAATTCCACCCGACGATAGGGTTGCCTCTGCGGCCCCTGACACTCCCAGGCGTAGTGCTGCAAATCGTGACAAAAAAAAGCGCAGGCCCAATCTCGATATGATAGAGGTTGCACCCTCTACTCAACCTCCAACAGGGGCCAGACATAAGTCTGAGACCTCTAGGAAGGATATTAATATACCATCGATATCTGCGGTCTCTGAACCCCATGTTTCTTGGAATTCCGATAAAAGGTCCACCGCTCCTCCACCTGTGGCTGGAACCATACCACCTATCGTCCTTAGGGATAAATCTAGATGGCCTAATGCCAGAGGACTCATTAACTCGTCCGGCTTTAATTTTGCTAAAGCTCAGAATATCCCCGACGGTATTCGGATTTACCCGACTTCGGAATCCGATTACAGGGGCATAACCAGGTCTTTGAAGCCGAGGTCTACCTTATCATACTTACAATTACCCTCGGAAAAATTACTCAAGGTAGTCATTAGAGGTGTTCCTAAAGAATTGTCAGAGGAGGTAATTCTTAATGATCTCAAAGAGCAGGGACTTAACCCTGCGGGCGTGGTCCGAATGCGGAGGCACTTCTCCAAACACCCTATGCCCATGGTCATTGTCCAAATTTCTCGAGACCAAAAAAGGATTTACGAGTTAACCAAGGTCTTTGGCGTTGATATAACCGTTGAGCCACTCAAATCCAAACCAGAAATTGGGCAGTGCTTCCGCTGCTTGCGCTTTGGCCACGCCCAAAGCAGATGGCCCCCGAACGCTGCGTTAGGTGTGGGTTGGATCCATCGATCCAAAGACTGCACTAAACCTCCTGATCTACCACCTAAATGTGCCAACTATCAGGGGGAGCACCCCGCTAATTACAGGGTTGCACGAAATTCCCTAAGCCCAGACTCACTCAGATTCGATCCGATAAGACTCTGCAGCTAAAAGCCCCGGCCCACCAGTAACTGGGGCTGTTTCGTTCGCCCAGGCCTTGACTAAGGCCTTCCATCTAAGCCCGCGTTGGCTCCTAAGACTCCCGTCGGGGGGGGCTGGTGGGGAGGGTGGCCGGTCTGCGCCACTACGCCCCAAGACCACAGCTTCTGCTGAATCTGGTCGGCTGCCTGGGGGCGTCGACATACTCTCCATGCTCGACGCCCTCCAGACGTTAGCAGCCTCTCTAAATGCTGCGATTTCGCAACTAAAAGTCATTCTCCCCCTCGCCCCTTCCGATGGCAGGTGAGATCCGTCTTGAGCGGTTAATCGTTCTGGGGTCAACTTCATGGTTGGAATGCGAACAGCGTTAAGTATAAAAGAATGATTGTCGGAGCCTTCCAGCGGTACGAGATTGATGTCGCACTCATCAGCGAAACCTGGTTGAGACCGTCGGATAAGTTTAACATCTGAACTATGTGTCTACCGTTCCGATAGACTTGGTGCGAGAGGTGGCGGTACCGCATCGCGGTCCGCCATTCTATTCGTCACTCCCTATTGTTCTCCCCGCCCTCCGCTCTCTGGAGGCGACGGCCGTCCTCCTTGATCTTTCGCATAACGTACAGCTCAAGATCATAGCTGTATATGCTCCCCCTCTAGGGGATTTGAGTCCGGCGACATATGGGCCCTTTTGGGCGATCATGTTCCGGTCGTGATAGCTGGGACCTCAACGCCAAACACGTTGGTTGGGGTTGCAGGTCCTCAAATGCCTTCGGTAGGGGTTTGTCCGATCTTCTTGAATCGGAGGAACTAGTTATTCACCCGCCTAATGGACCCCCTTCTTCGTGGTGGACTCGACCGGACATGCACGACTATGTTCTTAGCAGGGGCATTCTTCAAAACCTATATTAGTCGATAGTGTAGCTGATCTGTCGTCGGACCATAACCCTATTCTTTTTACTCTGGGGGGGGGGAGCCTGTCGAGGTCGCGTCGTCCTCCGGAGATCGGTCGACTGGGGGCGGTTTTCGCTCGAGATTGGTTCTCTTCCGGTGATGTTCTACCCGTGCAGTCCAACTACAGTCGGGAGTTGGATGCGGCAGCTGAGAGGTTCTCTGACACAATTACATCTTCCCTTGAGTCCGCTACTACCTTTCTACCAAGGACTCGTGATAGGTGGATACCTGCGGAGATAAAGAGTCTGATTAGGGATAAGAGACGTGCAGTAAAAAGGGCTCGCAACACCTTATGGCCCGCTCACGCGGCGATTGCTAATCTATACATCAAGAGGTCAGAGACGAACTTAGTAGTTTTCATAATGAGAGGTGGCGTGTCACGTCAAGTCCTGACCTCTCTGACGGATCATTGTGGCGGATGACGAAATCCCTTTCTGGCCGCTTTCCCCGCTCTCACCAGGCGCCACTTCAGGGGCCAATGGCTCGTTACTGACGATTTGGGTAAAGCCAAGCCACGCGAACACCTCGAGTCTGTCTGCGGCCGAGGGCTCCTCGCCTTGACTCCTCTGACGAGGAATTTGAGTCTGTTCGTGAGGTTAACTCCCTTTACGGGAACTACCCCAAGGTCGGCCGCTGCCTCCGGCCTCTCTGGAGGAGATAGCAGTCATCATAAGAACTTGAAAGTCGGCAAGCTCCGGGCCGGACGGCATATCTAATAGAGCCATGAAACTCCTCCCTCTTGAGGCGGTCGGGCTTGCTAAGGTTGACGAATGCCACACTGAGATTAAACCATTCCCGTACATCTGAAGCACGCCATTGTTATTACTATTCCCAACCAGGGAAAGACCAGCTTTTCCCCAAGAATCACCGCCCGATAAGCTTCTCTCCTTCTTTTCGAAGGTGGTCGAGGCCGTTATTTATCTCGCCTCCGCGACGAAATGTCCATTTTGAACCCCCTCCCTGATGAACAGTTCGGCTTTCGAGCCGGACTATCAACTAATTTCAATTGTTTCGCCTTACTGAAGCCATCAGGGATGGTTTTGAGAGGAGGGAGACGACCGTTGGCGGTGTTTCTCGATATTGAAAAGGCGTTCGACTCAGTGTGGCACATGGGATTTTAATTAAGATGTCCCGCATTGGTATTGACCCCGGCCTAACAAGGCTCATTCGCTCCTATCTCTCGGGTCGATCCTTCTCTGTCAGAGTGGGGAAGAATCTCTCCACCCGCCGTCCCTCAATGACGGGAGTCCTCAGGGCTCCTTTTGGGTCCGGAGCTCTTCCTCATATTATATGTATGACGTACCCAAGCACCCAGCCGTCAGCTTGGGATTTTTGCGGACGACACTGCGGTATATTCTGTTTGCCGCAACGAAAACATGTTAAGTGAACGCATGCAGGCTGCTATCGACTCGATTGTTGAATAGTCAGAGCGCTGGAGGCTTCGCATTAATCCGACCAAAACCGTGGCTGTTCGGTTTACTAGGAGGAGGACTGTTCCCGACTCCAGAATCCATATTGATGGGGAAATAATTCCTTGGGCTGATGAAGCCAAATACCTGGGGCTCGTCCTGGACCGCGGTCTAACTTTCCGCCAGCATGTCTCAAGCCCTTAAATTAAAGTTCCAGGCGCAAGGAACAACCTCACGCCGCTGTTATCTAGACGCAGTTGGTTGGATCTGCGTTCTAAAGTTCTTTTGTACACCGCTTGCTTGAGACCCATTTTAACATACGGGGCGCTCTCCCTCATTACCATGGCAAATACCCACTTCAACACCTTGGAGATCCTCCAAAACCGCGTCCTAAGAATGATCGTGGGGCTCCATGGATGGTACGCAATCAGCGTATCCGCGATGACCTCAACATCCCTGGTCTTCGGGATCATATGCACGACCTTGCGTCGAGTGAGTGGTTGAGGGTGAGTGCCTCTTCAAATAGGCTGGTGGCGTGCCTGGTCGAGACCCAGGATAAACCCCCACCCCGGGTTAAAACAAAACGAGTACGGGACTGTCTTGATTCCTCTGCGGGGGGCCCGTGCAAAAGGCCCAGGCTTGGGGGGTAGTGGCGTTCACTTATCTATTTTGACATGGCCCTTTGGCCAGCCTTGACTGTATTGTCTTAGTTTTAACTCCTGGCGGGTCTTTTCCGCCCTATTTTTGATTACGGTGCCCCAGGGACCTCGGTCCGGCACCTTTTGACGAGGAGACCCAGATGCAAAAATCGATTCTCCTTGACACATGCGTGATGCTCCGGGGGATAATGGGCACTGATTAGTTAAGGTTTCGAAGCCATCCATCTTGCTACGGCCGATGACTGACAGCCAGCCAGATACAACAACAAAATGTCTGTGAAAATCGAAATAATAATAATTTATGCCTTGGCATCCCCAAAAGCTTTTGCCAATTACAGAGGCATCGGCCCAACCATGAGTTATTATTACGCCTGCGCTCGTGGAGCGACTTAAGATGTTCGTCTCTCAACATTCGCCAAGGAGTCAGGAAAACCACGAAAACTTCACTCCGAGAGCAATCCGTCGGACTCTAACCGAGGACCCCGCGACAAATAACCAAGCGTGCAAGCCACTAGACCATCAGCTGGGGTTGATATCTGCAAAGCACACTGTACACCCAATGAATATCTAACAATTGATGAGAAGCGCGAGTCATTCAGGGGACGAGTGTCATTCCTTCAGTACATGCCTAATAAACCTGCCAAATATTCGCCCTTGTCGACGTGAAAACCTATTATTGCATATATATGAAAGCATAGGTCGGCTGACAGCGTAAAATTACTCTCGATAATTGGTATATAAAGGCCTTGACACATTGGATGAATTAGCTTCCAATTAAAACAAGGCAAGAAACAATTGCCACTGGTCTTTGACTTTGTTTTTCTCATTTTTGAATACCGCTGGAGTAAATTCTCAAGTAATATATAAAGCCAATACGCAAAAAGTCAACTTCAAGCGGGGTATGTTTTGAAAGAACTGAGCTTACAACTTATAGACGAACTTAGAAACCAACGAAGACAGAATCCTAATATACCTCAAAGTCTACGCGAGAAGCAGCCAGTAGGATATCATGAGCCGGCACCAAAACGACGCACGACAAGCAGTAGATGTTCTGTTTGCACAAGAAGTAAGGATAGAAAGATATTTAAGCCTATGAAAATTGTATCCAATTAGAAACGCCATACTATTGTATTGATTATGATAATATTTTAATTTTTTTTTTCCTTTATTTATTGAACTTTTCCTAGAATCTATTTTCAGTTGTATTTTAAATCATCCATCTAAAAATATTTATGGACATTAACTAAAGGACGGACAAACTCGTTCGGAGAAGCGGGGAAGTGGAAAACTTAGTGGCGTTGCCTACACACAGTCTATGCCTAGGAACTTGCATATGTATCTACATACATATGTACCTACATAGTTTTGCGAAGTCAGTAGAGAGTATTATCTAAGCTTCTGTATTCACATGTAGGAGAACTTCATATTTGCAAAGGAAAATCTAGAAAGTATTATGTGATTACAAATTTTAGAAACATTAAATTACAATAAAAAGTAACAATAATTAACATAATTTAGTGAAAAGAGCTTCCCCTGTTTTTGACCTAGTTGCACCAATATTTTGAATAGAAGTCTTGAGGTAGGGGCCTTGATTGGATTTATTAACATTTAATACATTTTGTTGATAATCGTTTAAATTTAACGTGCCGGTAGATACAACAAACTTATCATCATTTTCAAATGTATTGTTGTGGAATATTACAATGTTTTGATATTAATAATATGTAAATTATTTCTAATCAATGATCAAAAGACTTACCCAGTTTTTGTTTTATTATTTTAAATAGTTAGTGACTCTTTATTGCTGTTTGTTTTATCTTTTTTTTTTTAATAAAATACAAGAAATAAAGAAAATATCACTATTACCTATTTAAATAAGTAATACAATTATATATTTTATCTTGTTACGGAGTTTAAAACGTATTCAAAATATAAATTATTTTAGCAATTCTTACTTTTCAATGAAAGCCTGAAGGGAGGTATTTGAGTGCTGCATAAATATAAATAAACAGCTACATCTATGACGCCGCCAATGCCTAGAATATTGCGAAAACACAGCTGCGTTATCGTTCGTATCGAACAAACAAGTTATGTATATACGCGTCATCACCGTGCATTGAAATATTCCACGTGATTTACGGACGCATGTAGTTTTTATATATGGGTGTGTTATTTCTTACTCGGTCAAAACAATTAGAGAATTTATACGGGCAATCGGGTGCTTTTCTATCAACACCCGTATGTGCGTTTTTTGTTTGGAACGCGAAGCACCTTGCTTTAACAATAACACTTGCCTATGTTTTTTAGGACCAGAATTTTTAGTTTTAAGTTTATATTGTGTTTGAGTTAGTAAGTAGAGAATCATGTTTTGCCAAAGAAACATTTTGATTTGGGGTGTGACATACCCCAGAATACTAACTACATATTTTTTTTTTCGCCACACTAACGAAAGGTTAAAATTAAAGAGGAATTATTGCCCCATAACCATAATAGGTAACTGACAGCGTAATTCCAATTATTTCACACAAAATTATATATCAAGATCACATATATCAAATGATTTCACACAGTTCTAAGCAGGTAAACCTAATATTTAACTGGTGAGAGGAAACGTAAATCTTCCCTGCGTTGTTATCGTTTTCCCCCAGGCTACCTTGAAGTTCTAATTTATTCTAACCACACGACGGATGTTAATTACCTAAATGTATATCTGAAGAAATCAAGCTGCAAATACGTGACATCACAAAAACAATACTACATCATTTCCCGTCTCCTATTATTGCGTCGGCAACTCAGCGGGAACACGGAAATTTCACGTGCAGGCGCCATTACCTAAATTACGTGTTGCTCTGACAAATTTCACGGCGTAAATTAATTAAGGGAAATTGAACGCATCCCCGGCATATTTACCTGAATACGCAACCTCTTAGATCGAACGAAGTTTCCTCCTCGGAGCTTTTAAGGTCCATTAATAAAGTTCACCCCTCGACGCTAACTAAAATATGTGACAAAAATAGCTGGCGCTTCATTTCTTCGCTTGTACCAGGTGCTGTGTGTACGGGCACGTTTTCAGACGCTATCGTTTCCAAACTCGCACGTTCGTGTATGGGGCTATCGCCATGAACGAAACTATATCTCTATCTATGTATTCTCCTGTTTCCATGGAGTACATGATTGTATTGTTATGTTGGTAAGCGATATCGTGGGATTTCGTTAGTTTTAAGGACTATAAGACGTCGACCTTTTTGGCAAGATTGGATTCTTACATAACAACAAATGAGTGTGGAAATATATCGTCCAATTTTTAGTAACACTATGTAAACAGCTTAAGGCCTGTATTCGCACAAAAGTTTGATGCATAAATTGCAATGTATTTCCTTAAGATGCTTTACTCTCCCCGTACAGGTATAGAGGTCTGAAAACCTATTGGAATATATTTGTAATAATCCTCTCAATATGCAAGATACATGAGGAGCTTATTTTCAAAATAGCACATATCCGCAACTTTAACATTTTACTTATAGATGGCGTTTCAATCTCAATGCGATATTTACAGGGTGTATCGCTGGCAGGCAATTCCTCTGTAGCTCGTAAATAGTAACATACAGGAAAAGAAGTTTTATTAGTTAGTGCAACATTATAATTTTCCTATAACCCAATATTGTCGGCATCCGTACATGTGTCCCACAGAAGGCTGGGTCTTTAATTACGCTCTAGTTTTAATTTCAGGAAACAAATCTATTATACAAAAGTTTCATAGAATTCAATGCTGTGTAACCTACAAATATTTTTAACTATACAGACTGTTCCAAAAGTGGGAGAATACGTATTTGCTCCGTTATTTTAAATGGAACACCTATATATTATTCTATTTTTAAATTTTACGAAGAAAAATAATATAAGTTTATATGAGCTACTATATGTCTATCTATAATAACAACATTGTTATTTACGCTTTTATAAAAAACGACTCTGGTACAAGCTTTCGGTTAAGACAGTGTAGTTTGTATACGTATTTGTTTTAGATATTCGTATTTTACATACCATACGCACATAGGGGAAGGTGGGGCAAGATGGGAACATTAAGCTTTAAAATACTGCATCAGGATTGCAAATTGATATACAAGGGTACTTAGAAAAGTACGCTTGTTGTAATCTTTAAACATTTATCTGCTGATGGATGAATTTACAATTTTTCGGTGGGTACTCTTGATGTTGTGAGAAAATTTTGAAACGAAATGTGTAAATACACCATCTTGCCCTACCATGGGGGCAAGATGGGTTTCCAGTTAAGAATGGGTCGTACCATAAATCTAGGTAATAGGCAAAAAAAAAATAGATTCTTAAAAACATGCAGGAACAAAGCTTAAACTCCTTAGAGCGGAACTATTTAAAATAAAAGAAATACAATAACGATAAGAATATTAAACTTAATCTTCGCAATTGAGATAATAGAAGACGAACTCATCCACGTTATTCGCACAGCCTCCATGTACCCAACCTCGCCATCCATGGCATTGTATCAATACTTCCCCTTACAATACTAACATAAAGTGTCATCTTCCGCAACAGAGGAACTTGATTACTTCCTTGACGTTTTCTAAAAATCTATCTCTTTGCTTTCCTTACAAAATTCGGCTTCTTGATCTCTTCTGTTTTCTTCTTTGTCATCTTTTTTCCTTTAACTCTCCTTCAGCACTTCTAGTTGCCTTAGGGATTCTCCAGACTTCTATTTTCTTGTAGTAGATTTTTATACGTAGTGCTTGTAAGGATTGTGTGTTTCCCTTGTTACGCTTTAATTGAACCTGTACTTTATTCCTAACATGATAAATAGGCATTATGTCTTCGAGAAAGCATAATGGCATATCCAGGCATAACGGACCAGACTGAAGAGTGAGATAATGATGTCCCCATGTTGCCCCATTCCAATAGCCCCATCTTGCCCCTTTGGTACATTTTCTGGTTATGTTATAATAACATATTAAATATTTGAAATAAACAAATAACATACTATAGAAAATACATGCAATACATTTCAATTAATACGCACAAAAAAAGTGTAGTTGTAAATAATTTACTTTATGCTTCCGATACTGGCCGTTGAACTCACCATCAAAATAATACGAAATTGGAAATTGCAAAGTTCACGCACAAACCGCAATAACTTTGTTATTACGACTAGTAAAGATTCCTACATTACAACAAACATAAAACAGCACTTGTCAATAATAGGACTGCTATTATTTGACAGATGCTTACTGCCATTTTGTAGATAAGACGATGTCCCCATCATGCCTCGTGGCCCCATCTTGCCCCACCCTCCCCTACTTAGCTTGATACAACAGTGAAACTAAAACCGATATCGGTTTAATTATATAATTATATACAGGTGTTCACTATAATCCTGACCATTTGCTTAACTTTTACCCACGGTAACTTGATTTTTTTAAATAGAATCCTATATCTTTGCTTATGTTAAATCAACCATTACACAAACCCCTTTTACATTATACTAAATATTTATGATGCCTCATGCAGAATTATGTAGATAATTAATAATTTTAAATAAATCTAACGAATGTTCAATTAATTTTCACGTTCGCTTATTATATAGACTTTATATAATTGAATAGACCATCGAATTAGTAAATATGTGTTACGATTAAATAATAAAATATAAAACTAATGACATATTTTTTGAAAAAGGAATGAAATTTAATGATTATTAGCAGAAATAATAATACCTATTTTTAATAGGGCAGGCCATGATTAGTATTTCACTAGCATAATATTTAAACGCCAAATCTGTCAACAAATATTTTTTTTTATATAAATACTTTGTCCTTCTTACATGTCAGTGATTATTTATTTCTTTTCCTTTTTATTTTATTATATATTTACCTAATTACCTAAGCAGTATGAATTTTATTCATAAACTAGGACCTATGCCCGGTAACATAAACAATAGTTACCAATTTGTCAAAGTTAATTAATGGATAACAGCAAAAAATCAGTAACAAAAGGTTTGTTAGGAGATAATCATTTGTTAAATCAGTTGTTAACTTAAACCACCGCTATTCCGGTAGTTACACATTTGTTAAGATTTACCAAACAACGAAATGTGCGAATGTCCAACGAAAGTGCCGTGCATGATTGCATCAATAGATGGCAAAACATGTGACGGAAAATCTATTTGACATTTTGACAGAATTTTATTTTAAATTTAATTTGATCACTGATCAATTAATTTAGAATAAGATAGCAGCAGTAAGTTTAAAATATATACGTTTAGTGATTATTACATTACATTTTATAATTATGGAGGCTAGGTAGGTATAATTTCAACATTTGATTTCTGACAATGTTAGCACTAAATTTGACACTATGCATCATAATGAGTAGGAAATGCAGGATGCCGTGAGAAGAGCCAGAAATTTTACGGTACAAGAGAAACACCATTGTCAGCGATCATTGAAAATTATAAAGAGTAGTAAAATAAAAAAACGGATGGAGTATCTATTAACAAAAAAAAAACGAAGTATGAGCAGAAATACATCTGAATTTAATTGTCAAGTACTACTGGGTAAGGATGAAAGAGCAGTTATTTAACATGTATACAACTTTATGAAAAAGAACAATCAACAAACACCAATCATTGTTTTATTTGCCTTTCTTTTCATATATTCATGATTCTTCTCTAAATATCGTGGGTTATGACGTCTATCATATATGTTGTCTAGTATATCGAATAGTTCTTCATTGGAGGGCGATGATTAATCATTCCATATATCCGTTTTGGTTATAATCGTTATAACAAACTTGACATAAGCCAGAAGCAAAACCTCAATTACTGAATTTCTAGGTGAAAACGTCAAAGTTTCAAGTTGGCTCTCTATCGGAACCAAAATGAACTATCAATTTTAGTAAATTTACAGTTACCTAGTTTACAACAGCCATTAATCAGTTGTTAACTAATTACTCGACATTTAACAAATGGTTAAGTTTATGTTACTCAACTTTTACTTAACAATTGTTAGTGTAACAAATATTAACTAATCACTTGGTTACAACACGTTTTGTTACGGGCATGCTTTATTTATAATAAAACACAAATCAACAGTAAGCCACAACAAAATACATCCTTAATTAAAAGTATTTACGAAACGGATAAAAATGCCTCCCTCATTGTATTCTTCTTATTTTCCTACGTGGCTCTTTCTTAAACAGGTAGGTTTAGGTAGCCCCAAAAAGAAGAAATCACGGAAATTATTATTTGTTTTATTACATAAAACAAATAATTTTTTTGACAGCTCTTACTCTTAATCATATTTTATGATATTTTAACAATTACCATAGGCTACCAAGCATCGGTAATATGCTATCTGTATATCATAGACGAATGACATTAAACTTCTTTCTATTTTCAAAAAAGCGTATTACTTGTTTTGTATTTTTTTAATCATACTATGTATACTTACTCTCTTGCGGAATTATTTAGTTATCGCGTTTATGTATTAACCTGACTTGAAAATTAACGGAAAATTCATTGGATTTATTTGAAAATAATTATCTATAATGTAATAATAATAATAATAATATCAATTTATTGGCTCACAAATGTATATAACATTTTATGCATATGGGCCAAAAAGACTAAATCATCTAATGGTGTTCTTCCCTTAGCCTTGATTCATCCAAATTTTCGTAGATTTTGTCTGTCAATTTTGTCCTATTTTCCTTCTAAGCACTGCTCTTCTTTGATTGACACCTTTTTCGGGTATCACTGCTTATTCCATAAAACCAACTTCAAAACTTATTTTACTAGCATCTTTCTTCCTTCTATTTCCAAAGCCCTCGAAATGTGAAACCAAAAATTATATCTGTCACTTTGACATATCCTGCATGAGACGTCACAAATGCTTAGTATGAATTGAAAGGGTTTTGCGTAAGGGTTAATATAGCATAAGCAAAAATATAAGTTACTATTTAAAAAAAAAATCAAGTTACCTTGGGCTAAAGTTAAGCAAATGTTCAGGGCTATAGTAGACACTTGTACATAAATATATCGATTTTAATTGTGTTGTTGTTGTATCAAGCTAAGTATGTATAATATTTAAAATATGAATGACCTTAACTGAAAACTTTCAGCAGCGTCTTTTTTTACAGAAGCGTAAATAACACCGTTCTTATTACAGACAAAATTTAAAAACCGAATAATATATAGGCTGTTCTATTTAAAATAATAAAGTAAGCATGCGTTTCCATACTTTTGGAACACGCTGTATAGTCAAAAATACTTTTACATTATGCAGTATCGAATGCTGTAAGACACTTTTTCCTAAAGTCAAAATTAGAGCTGTAATCAAAGACCTAGTATTGGATAAGATATGCTACAGCGGTGTTTCATACTCTCGATACAACTTTCAAACTTGTTTTCTTAAATATAATGGCCTTATAATTTCTGCATTTTTAAAAATGCCAGTAAATTTTAAACAAATAACTCCTTAATTTCCGAGATATATTTGCTTTTTCTAAAAAATGTCCACTTAGTTGTTAGGGAAAGGCGGTTATAAACCAGTGGCGTAGCTAGAGAGGGGCTAGGGAAGATATTTGCTCGGATGCAGCATACGGGAGCGCCAAATTGATTTTAGGAGTTTTAGAATGAGAGATGTGTGAAAAATGAACAAATACAAGATGATTAATCAAAAATTTACCTTCTCGCAGCCATAATTTTATTTAATCAAAATATCGTATTGGCAGTGACAAATAAAATCATGTGTACTGTATTGGTTTATTGACACTCATAAATGTTTACAATAAATTAAAACTTTTTATTTTTGAATCGTACTTTAGAAACTGTATAAAATCAAAAAATAGAAAATGGTTGTACTCTTTGCAATCATGTGTAGACGAACTTCGGGCAGAATTTCCGAATTTTCCAGTGACATATGAGAGTTCCCGGCAATCGATACAAGAATCAGTGACAGGATTCCGTGAAACAGGATCTTTGTCCCGAAAACCAGGTAGTGGTAGACCATTAAAATGGATAGATGAAAATATAAAGATCCTTTTAGTGCTATCGGATTATTGTTTATTCCGATTCACAAACCACTAGTCCCCCTGTTTTATATATAAAAATATCATAAAATATACAGGGTGTATCAAATAAAAAAGTAATTTTTTCTTGGGTGTTAACTACCCGACATATAAAGCACAAATCTACCGAAACCGGATTTCATCATTAAAAAATTAAAAAAGTAAAATTTAGAGCCAAAAATTCTTTTGTCAGGGCTTGGTGCAAGGAAACGTCATGTTAAGCACCCGCTAAACGTGGTATTATGTATAAATACATTGCACTCATTTAGTATTATTCTTAATGGTATGCCGTGAGTTCATTTAACGTCATTCTGAATAAATAAAGGCCCTTGTAAGAATAGCAAAACTGAGGCATTTTAAATTTCTTCTTTTTATAAAATAAACATTCCTTTTTTGTTAAGAGCATTCTACGTAAGTCTACAAAGTATTATTTTTAATATTCTGATAAGACGTTCGAGTTTCACCGGATATGCGACTTCAGTAGTTAAAAAAAATGTAAATATTTTTCTTTTGCTTTGTCGAATCGAGATTTAGTTGTTAATAAACGGTACCACATGAATCTGGATTATTTCTTTTGGATTTATTCATATAACGCAAAATGAATTGAATTGAATTACACAGAAGTAAATGTAGATACAGAAAATTCGCAAACACGCCTTTTTACTATAATATCGCGCGAAAATGAATCTATACATTCCCGCGCTTTTGCCGATGCATCAAGCTTCGATTTTCTTTATATGAAATCATGATGGTCCTGAAAAGGATCGTTTTTTCGAGACGGGAAGAATTTAAATAAAATGTTCGAAGTGGCTTGCACTCCTGGTATGTGGGGGTATACTCGGGACAGCATTTAGGTTGGGCACAGGTGCGGCTCTAGCCCACGGCATTAATTATAAAATATTTTTTTTCTCGTGAATGCTTACAGATAGAGGGGGTCTATCTGTAAGCATTAACGACAAAAAAAATATTTTATAAATGCCGTGGGCTAGAGCCGCACCTGTGCATTAAGACTTTTTGATTGTATATGATTGCAGCTGCTACATATTATTATATTTACCTCTATATCTGATACACCCTATATATATATATAGGTCAAGACTCAAATAGGTCACTTTTTCATGCACTACATCTGTTAACATGGAAATAGACGTTGAATCGCAAGAAAAAAAGGAAATTAACAAGAAAAAACAATAAAGAAATTGTTAATATTATAAATAACGCCTACTTATAATGCATACACTACATCTTCTTTTTTAAAAACACATACCAACAAAGATAATTTTAACTTTATTAATAGTTTCACTACCCCTAGCATTTCCTGATGTTAACTTCTGTATAGTATCCTTTTTTAAATCAAAATCTTCTTAGATTGGTAAAATACGAAAGAACTGATACAGAAGGAACCAAATAATAATAACACAACTATAATGCATACGTAACACTATTTTAATTTTGTAGGTCACCTCAGTCCACATCGTAATCGTATTTTGTATTTGTTCGTAGACTCTTCCGGCTTGAACAACTGTCTCATGGTATTGAACGCCCCTCGACATATGCAACCAACGTACCGTTGATGCAATCATTGATGCTGCAGAAAAGTCACAAACTCGTAAGAGCTAGCAGATCATCGAAATTCAAGCAGCGACGCGACGACCTCTAGTTCTCTACATATACAATTACCAAACTACGGCCGATCGAGTCGAACAGCAACAACCGTCGGGTAACAACTGCACACAATTCTGTGTAACATCAACAAATCAATATATAATGTATTTAGAAGGCGATAGCTGATCCCACGGAGATGCTAAGAAATAAGAACAAGCGTATATTTTATTGATGCTCAAAATGCTAGACTTGTGAAAAGCTCTACGTCAAAAGCACTGTGCGAATAATTTGTAGACCGTAGTATTGGATTAAATTTTATAAGTTGACGAATGCTAAATTCTAAAAATTTAATCCCAATCATACAGGGTGTTACGATATTCACAAACACGGACTGTGGGATGACGCTCAACATTAAAAACCGAAACGAATATCCCTTTACCGTTTTTGAAAAATGAGAAATAAAATACGTAAAACCTTTTAATTCTATATGACTAAAAACTCCTAAAACAATGGTATATTAAAACACAAGTTTCATAAGGTGTACATTTTCACACGAGACCAAGTTTGGAAAACGAGTTTTCCAATGATCGAGTACAACAAAACGCTTTTACGAAACTGGTTCTTTATATATTTTTTTTCTATTTCGGTGTAATTTTCAATTTTAAATTCTCTTTTATTTTAAACTAAAATTCAGTGCTTTTCATTTGATGAGTTTCCAGCACAAACAATTGAATTTCATTTTGAAATTTTATACTAGGGGACTACTATAGGATTACGCCGGAAACACTTCTCAGTTGTGTGCAATCATTCCAATTGCGAATAAATAAATGTATCGGAGTGGAAGGGCACATTTTCGAACACATTTTCTGAAATGGGTATGATAAAGTAAAGTTCGTTTTTGAATAATTTTTTGAAATGTTATTTAATGTTAAAATAAAAAAACACAAAATCATGTTTGCCTGCTCCTCTTTTTTATGTATTTTTTCTAGACTTTCACAATCATGTTTTTTGCGATTACAGCGCAATCTGTTACGAATAGAAAAAAAAAGTTTTAAACAAAAACTACATACTTGATAGCGTAGAATCCAAATCTGCAATACAAAATGGGGGTTCTCATTTAAGATTTAACAGTTGTTCCTCCTCCCACTCTGGGGGGTGAGGTGGGGGATCGAGTTCGGCACCATTCAGTGAGCTCTCTACATTATAACAATTTTTTTTTTGATTTGATGCAGTGTTTTGGGGATATTCCGTTGTCTCAAGATAAAAAAACTCAGCCTGTATAAGTCCCATCTGAGATCAAATGGCTAAAATCCTTTACACAATTATTTCTCATAAAGTTGTATAGACGCCAGCTCGTATTTTTGTGATTAAAGTTAAAGAATTAATTACAATAAATTTTTAAAAAGCAGAAAATGTAATTCTTTTTAGTTTGCAAATTGTAAAGTAAACTATATGCGTATTTCGATACAAATCAATATTATTATTCTTATCAAACTTACCTTTACAATGATTTTTTTTTTGCTTAATCAAATGTAATTTAATCTTTCTTTTAAAAAATGATTTTGTTTAATAGCTAAATTATACTTTTTTAATCATATAAGAACTATACCTTTGCTTCATTTTTCAAGAATAATCTATCTCAACCTATCACTTATCTTGAATGGAATTTGTTTACGTTTGCAGATTCCTTTTCTTTTTTCTTTCACTTATTCCATTGTAATTATTATGCGTTAATAAAATATTACTATATACTTTAATCAAGTAAGTAGATCACACATTTTGAACATGATAAGGAGCAAGCAGAAAAGACATTTTCTCAAACTACGGCAAAAATATCTTATTGAATGGTACCACATTAGCAATCGGCTCCAACATAAAATTCGCAAACGCGGTAGCGTAATCATCAACCGCCGGTTTCACTTGAGTGAAGAACTCTTCCCAATTATCATTGAGGTATGCGTTAACATCACCTAAAGAAAAAAGTAACACCATAATTGAGTAATGCCAGCATTACTGTGGAACTATTACAATACTCACATTCATCTGCAGATTTCAAGTTTTCAAAATAAAAATAAACACGTTCAACACTTACATCAGCTCTAGAATCAAAATAATTCAAGTATACATCGCCCCCTTTTCTGTAAAAACGAATACGGGCAGCATATTTTATTTTAACGTTCACTAAAAAAATTAAAAAGGTTATTCAAGGTATTGTGTTTGATTCCAAAATACTCACAAAACGTTGTGTTAGTTTTACCGTGTCCACAAGCACGGATTCCGATCATTTCACCTTCAGCGATTGTATAATTTTCCGCTATGAGTTCTATTTTATCGACAACCCCTTCGAAACCAAAGTTACGGTTTTTTAAATCCACACTGGAATAGATTCTTAATAAGAAAGAGGGAAACTATGTCACAATCATTCTCTACCTATTTATCTATTTATCTATATACTTACAATATATCAGAAACTGCAAACCTATTCAAGTCGTTACAACGCGAATTGTGCAATAGATATATTAAATCAGTGGCACGGAATGGCGCTTCTGCATAGCAAATTGGTATCAGAGGTGGTATATTGAAAAACACGTCACCTGGAAACAAATGCAAGTAAAATCTCGTCGTAATGTTGCAGAATGGATCGAATTAGTTTAATTAACAATGAAATCAAAGAATCGGTTCCTATTGTAACGAGCGCCAACTTTTCAACTGGCGGTTCCGATAGGCGTCCCTAGATGGCGCTGGCATAGCGGAAGAAGAACTACCTACGACGAATAACAGAGAGCAGCACCGGGTCGAAGATTCGAGAATATTCTCCAGAATCTTCGAGGACGTTCTAGAAGGCCTCGAACAATCTGGACCGTTCGCGCCAGCTATAAATACGCGTCGGGTTTGGCCAGGAGGCAGTCAATCGATACGAGTCGTTAGTGCGCGGTCGCGATTAAACTAGTACATGTAAATTAAATATCGTTTACATAAATAAAGACATTAGTGGTTAAGTGATATAGTTAATAAGCATTTTTTAATAGATTTTAATTACCGTAATTGTGTTAATAGAATAAGTGAATTTAAAATAATATCGCCTGTGTGTTTTTCTAAAACCGACAACGTTTTAAGAACCGAAAACGTTCAATTGGTGTCAGGTGTGGGGTATTTGGCGATATATTAGTGGACTAATAGTGTTTAATTAGAAACAATGGCGGCGAAATACTGTAAATTAGTGGACTTGAAAGTGGTAGATCTCAAACGGGAATTAGAAGAAAGGGATGAAGATACGAGTGGAAAGGAAGGCCGAGCTTCAGTCGAGATTACGAAGAGCAATAGAAGCAGCTGGTGAAGATCCTGAGACATATTTGTTTGAAGTGTCGGGTGGTAATGGCGAACTTCTAAAGAACTTACGGAAAATTCTCGCAATTTAGAAGAGAAAAGTTCTAGAAAAATTGAAAACTTGGACGAAGAAATATAGAAAATTCTAGAAAACTGGAAGAGAAAGTTATGGAAAATTCTTGCAATTTAGAAGAGAAAGTTCTAGAAAATTGAAAACATGGACGAGAAAATATAGAAAATTCTAGAAAATTAGAAAAAGATCTGAGAATAGAGAGAATTATAGAAAAGTTCTAAGAAAGTAAGAACAGAAGTTAATAGAAAGTTCTAAAATGTAAAACAACGAATTAATGAACAGAATCGACGAAAAATCTAGAATTGATTGAAGAATTGGACGATCGCATGAAGTTCTAGAAGGAACAAATTCATTCTGGAACCATACGAAACACGGAAGAACTGGAAATTCTACCAAACGAAAGCACTCAGATGGAACCAAGAAATTCAGTGCCCATCTGTACGGTTCAAAATAATGTGACCTGCCTACATTCGACGGGAAGACTCCCTTGGAAGACTATTTGACGCTGCTGGATACCACAGCTACGGTATATGCTGGACGGAAGCTACCAAAGCAGCATGTTATCAGTAGCTCTGCGCGGGCGACTGCTTTGAAAGGTACTCCAGGTTTAATTCCTTCGACGGAGCGACAAAATTCCAAAACGCTACTTAATAATGGAGATGCGTTTCGGTAACAAACATCTGCAGCAAGTATATCGCTCGCAGTTGAAAAATCGCTGTCAGAGGTCGAACGAGACTCTACAGGAGTATGAACTGACGTCGTTCGTCTAATAAGAGTGCGTACCCAACGGTACCGGAAGATGTGTGCGAGAGTCTCGCTGTGGAAAATTCCTGGATGGCCTGCTCGATAAGGATACTCAACAGGCAGTAAAGCTCGCTGGCCGCAAACGTTGAACCAGGCTTTAGCTCAAGCACTAGATTTTGAAGCCGTGAAGCAATCGGTCAAAGGACCTGCTCGCGTCCGTGTTCTAGGGAGTCACGAGGAAGAAGAGCCATTAGAAGGAATTTATGGCAAAATTAGATGAAATGATTACGAAAAAGATGACGGAATTGATGACGAAAAGGGAATCCGTGCAAACTAGGCAACAGGAAGACGATGCTGGAATTGTGGAAGGATGGGGCAACGTACGTAGTCGGTGTCCCGATCCACGAAAACCAAAGCCGACGGAAAACTAAAATGGGCCGACGGGAGGGGCGATCGTGCGACCTATGTAGCTGTGATGCCCCAGTAACACCAGTGATTGTTGCTTCAGGGGATGTAGACCTAGCAGCTCGTCGTGTATGGGCATGTAAATGGAAACCGAGAGATTTACTGCTAGAATACTGGTGCACAATGACAATTCTTTCGGCCGGAAGCAGTGGGAAGAAGAACCGGATACATCCAACAGGTGGACGCTACGTACGGCAACTGGGCAATCAGTCAACGTGTTGGGGGAGACGATAGCCAATTCCGTATTGGTGATACTGCATGCCAGTATCGTGGTAGTAGTTGCAGATATAGAACAAGACGTAATCCTCGGAATGGACATAATGACAGAATTTGGTTTTAAACTGGACTTGCAAGCAGGAGTGTTGAAGTTGGCAAAGAAAAGTTATTCTCAACCATAGCAGAATATGTCGGCCTGCATAGTGTTGGCAGAAGAAGTACTGTGGCGACCGCAGTGAAACCATTGTGAAGGAGCACCAATGGAGATTTCCCAAGGGGCAAGTTTTAATGCTGGAACGGGAGCGATTAGCGGTCAGGTCGTGGAATACTGGTTGCTAAGGCAGTGATACAAGCTGGAGAAAAGCTACCCGTTCGACTGATGAACGTCAATAGGTATCAGTAAAGCGCAAGAAGGCGTACCTTTGGAATTGTGCTAGTGTGTCGTCGATTGTCAACAACAAGAGGATGGCGTAACAACAACTCCAGATCCGCTTCCTAGATGGTTGAATAACTTCATTGACTGTCTTGGCAAGGATTTGACAACACAACAACGCCATAACGTAAAACAGCTGCTTTGCACGCTACCAAAGTCTTTCCAAAGCAGAAGACCGGAACACGAGGGCAGGACTAATGTTGTAACGACATCGAATAGACACTGGAGATGCCCAGCCGAATCCGCCAAGCCCCAGAAGATTGCCATTGGCGAAACGAGCCGAAGCAGAACAATTATACAGGATATGGAGCGGGATGGCAGTAATTGAACCATCGAACAGTCCATGGGCTCTCCAGTGTACTGGTGAAGAAGAAGGTGGTGTTCAACTAGTCTTGGATTATCGACAACTAAATAAGTAACCAAGAAGGACAGTTTCCTTGCCCAGAATCGATGACACTTTAGAACCTAGGTGGTGTAAGATTTTCGACCATCGACCTGAGAGTGTATTGGCAAGTCGAGTGAGGCAAGGATAAGGAGAAGACGGCCTGTTACGATCGGGACAGGATTGTGCAATTAACTAGCCATTTGGGTATTATGCCCCGCGACGTATGAAAGATTGATGGAAAACGTACTGACAGATATCCTGGGAAACTTGCTGGTATACCTCGACATATAATTGTCTTAGGAAAAATCTTTTGAGGACATTTGAAAGACTTGAGCAAGTATTTCAGCGATTGAAAGGAGCAATTGAAGCTTACCAAAAGTGCAACCTTGCCAGAAGCAAGTCACTACCCCACCTAGTATCAGAGGAGGAGTTCGGTGACCCAGGAAAATAGAAGCGGTCAAGATCTTGGCCGGTTCCGAAGGACAAGCATGAAATAAAATTTTCTTGGGCTATGCACTTATTACGACGATTCGTTTCTGGATTTGCTAAACACATCTGCCAAGCTCTGCACGAGACTAACTGAAGAGGGCAGAGACTACGTCTGGGGAGAAGAGCTGCAGGATGCCTTTGGAAGATTGAAACAGATCTGACACTGCGCCCATCTTGTCCTATCCACAGGCTGAAGGAAATTCATTTGGATACTGATGCCAGCAATGTGGCATCGGGAGGGTGTTGTCCCAATTCAGATGGCACGACAAAGTGCTCGGTTACTTCAGCAAAGTGCTGTAAACCGGAACGCAACTATTGTGTGACCAGGAGAGAGCTGTTGGCCGTGTTTAAAGTCTACTAGAGCACTTTCATAAATATCTCTATTGGCAGGAAGTTTCTTGTTAAGAAACCGCCATGCGGCATTGAATTGTGGTTCTACGCTTCAAAAATCCGGACGGCAGGTTGCCAGATGGATAGAGCGTCTTGAAGAGTATGATTTGATTCGAACACTCGGCACTGGAACCAGTCATCGAAAGCTGACGCAACTACGAGGAGACCCTGTTCCAAGGATTGTACGCAACTGCTGTGTGCCGAAGAGAAAAATGAACAGCAACCTGCTTAGGACTACTGTCCATAGAGATAGATGGACTGAAGACAAATCCGAGCTGAAAAGGAGTCTGAAGAAGTTTTGAAGCGTGTGATGGAGTGGAAGTGCAAGAAGCGCGCCCTACTGGGAAACGGTAGCACATATTCGCGAGAGCTAAATAGTATGGGCTAGTGGGGCTCTTTGGTAATGGAAAATGGTCTTCTCAGACGAGTGTAGAAGAGAAGCTGGGCCAAAAGAAACTTCAGATGTGTTCCGAAGCAAGATTCCCGAGTTTAAAACTTTTCTGATGGAACATCGGGAGGGCATCTTGGAGTCCGAAGACTATAGAGAAGGCAGAGAGCGATTCTATTGGGTTAATTGAAAGAATGACGTGAAAGACTGTGCGGAGATGTAAACTTGCGCCGATGCCAAGGAACCTTCCAAAGGAAGAGGGCCCCTATGAAGCAATACAACGTTGGCAGTCCTTTGAAAGGATTGCGATTGATGTTGCCGGACCATTTCCCACGACGGAATTTGAAATAAATACTCTGGTTGCAGTGGACTACTTCCAGCAAATGGGTGAAGCTTACGCATTACCAAATCAGGAAGCTGCTACAGTGGCTGAGACTTAGGTAAAAGACACTTTTCAGATCGTTTGGTGTGCCGCTTGAACTTCACTCCGACGCAGGGACGGATTTTTGAATCAGCATGTTTTTCAAGAGGTGTGCAAAATATTGGGTATTCCGCAAGACCCGAACAACTGCCTTGCACCACGCAATCAGATGGCATGGTGGAGCGCCATGAAACAGGACAGTTATCAAGTATCTATCAAAAGTTGTCGCAGACCACCAGCGAATTGGGACCAGCAGCTACATCTATTCTTGCTGGCGTATAGAGCATCGGTCACGAAACCACTGCGCAAAGTCCATCTAGTGTGCTTTTTGGACGAGAGCTCGCTTACCAAATGCGATCTTAAGTTCGCCTTTAAACAAAATGAAGAAAGTAGTTGGAGATGACTATGTTTCGAACTTGCGGAGGCGAATGGATGATATTCACGATCGGGTGAGGGCGAAATCCATGAAGCAAGCGAACGCATGAAGGAACACTACGACATCAGAGCGAATGAAGGCGGATATCAGCCTGGAACCTGGTCTGGCTGTTCAATCTCAGCGACGTCGAGGCTTCTCACCTAAGCTGCAACGATCGTGGGACGGGCTCTACGAAGTAATAAAGCGAATTAATGACGTCATCTATCGCAATCAGAAAGAAACCCCAATGGTAAAGCAAGAGTGGTGCATTTTAATCGCCTAGCTCCTTATCTTGGAGACAATCAAGAGGACGAGCAGATGGTCCGAGTTTGTAGACTCCCCGAAAAGAACTCAGCTATGAGGAGTTCATGGACAAGTATGGAAATGCCGCAAGTGCGTCATGGTGTAACAACGGAGATTCAGGAGGATTTGTTTTTGGCTCCGAAGGGCTGCGCGTAGCACATTGTTGTTGCCCCAAGATCTAAGAATGGCAAGGCGGATAGCTACGTATTCAAGAAGAAATTTGGTGGTGTCAAGATCTCGAAGCCTGAACCTGAGGTGGGCAAGGCTCTGCACTTGCCAGGAAAGAAACGGCCGTTATTCTACTTGGTGACCAAGAAGCTCATTGGCAAAGCCAACCTACGAGACGACCTGGGACAGCCTGATAAGTTTAAGAGAGCAGCTGTTGGAGCTGGAGATCAAAAAGATCAGGGTGCCAAAAATAGGCTGTGGATTGGATGGCTGGACTGGAGAGTCGTAAGGAACATGCTCGAAGAAATGTTACCGATAAACTGGAATAGAGTTCCTAGTATGCAGCTACAACCCGCGGTCAAGCAAAGGGAGGCGACGGACGGTAGCGTGCTATTTCTTCCGGACCTCTTCGTGTAAGAATGGAGAGAACTGTTCGTATCTTCATGGAGGTGATAGTTCCTGTTCCGGGACGGAACAGATCTAGGAGGGAGCAGTGTAACGAGCGCCAACTTTTCAACTGGCGGTTCCGATAGGCGTCCCTAGATGGCGCTGGCATAGCGGAAGAAGAACTACCTACGACGAATAACAGAGAGCAGCACCGGGTCGAAGATTCGCAGAATAATCTCCAGAATCTTCGAGGACGTTCTAGAAGGCCCTCGAACAATCTGGACGTTCGCGCCAGCTATAATAACGCGTCGGGTTGGCCAGGCAGGCAGTCAATCGATACGAGTTCGATAGTGCGGTCGCGATTGAACTAGTACAATGTAATATAAATATCGTTTACATAAATAAGACATTAGTGGTTAAGTGATAAAGTTAATAAGCCATTTTTTAATAGATTTTAATTACCGTAATTGTGTTAATAGAATAAGTGAATTTAAATATATCGCCTGTGTGTTTTTCTAAAACCCCGACAACGTTTTAAGAACCGAAAAACGTTACACTATGTTAGATCCTACAGCTGAAAACGTTAGTAGTTACACCTCTTATTTTAATGAAACCATAAGTTATATAAGCTATATTTCAGGATTCCGATCTGTAAAGTGTTCCCTCCCATTTTCAATATTTAATGGTTTTCGTTTATGTAAACCAGTTGTAAAATGAAACAAAAAGCTTATATGCTCTGTGCCATAAAAATCGCAACCATGAAAGAATAGGAATCATCTGACAAACTTGGCAGAAAAGTTTAACTACTAAAAGATAGCAACTGATTAAAATTTTAAAGAAAAAGAACAAAATACACACATAAATTTATTAATAATAGGTTGGTCCTCCTGGTTACACACTCCCCAACCCTTTGTTTGATTCTACTAGGCGGTCGATTTCCTCTTGAGGTGTTGTATTCCAAGCATTCTCTAATTCGTAATGAAGAGCTTGCAGCGTCTGCGGAGAAAGCAGTGAGTTCCTCAGTCTTCTCCCAACAATGTCCCAAACATGCTCGATTAGCGAAGGATCCAGAGATAGAGGTGGCCAAGACAAATGATTGACATTAGCCTCTGCAAAAAGCCCCATAGAACGTCTTGAAATATGACGACAGACATTATCTTGCTGGAAAAGTGGTCTTCCAATTGCCGAAGAAATGGAAGAATATCGCATTCTAACCTCCTCCATATACCGCTGGGCGTTTATATTGCATTGGACGAACACCAAACCAGATCTGCTTCCATAAATTATAGTACCTCATACCATAATCCACAGATTGGTGCGCATGCCTCGCGACAAGAAATTCAACATTGCGACGTTCCCCACGTCTTCGCTGGACCCTCATGCGGCCATCATGAATTCTCAAACCGCAGCAGGATTCATCTCTAAAGACCCATCCTATGCCACTCTATGTTCCAATGCAGTCGTAACCTACACCACTCCAAACATTGGTGTTAGTGTTGAGCAGTTGCTGCTAATACAAGATATGGCCGATACGAATGCAAGCTAAACACTCTAATTCTGCGATAAACCGTTCAAAGTGTTACAGTGCGACCTTCATTATCAAACTATTTAGCGGAGAATCGGTCGTAAGTCGAAGAAGGCAGAATTAGTCCTTGATTTTTTTATAGAATGCCCATAATCAGTGTTTACTATTTTTTTTGAACGTGATTCCTTAGAAAAAAATATTGGATTTTTTTCACTCTTATGCTAATATCTCGAATAGGGTGGCATCAATTGAGCTATTTTTGAGCAAATTTTTTTATTTACAGTATGGGTGACAGTAGTACTCATTTGTTTTAATTTCAGTCCGATACCTTTAGGGGTACTTTCCAATGGCTTACCGGAGTAGAGCCTTTACCAAACGCATGCCCATACCGAAGCTTACCTTTAGTAATGACTGGAATAGCCTGATTTGCTTTATCCCTCAAACACTCACACAGTTTTGGATCCGATAGTGAGCAACTGGAGATATAAGGTGCTAAAATCACAAATCGCCTAATTTATACAACACACATATGTCCTCTATAAATTAAGAGATTAAAACATCTAAGTGTAATTAGACCTTACGTAAATCTAATCCGCTAGCCTTAAGTAGGCCCCAGAAAATTGCAGAATAAAAGTAACGAGATTATTCTTAACATTGGTACCCGTTTCAACATTAAATTTACAACGAAACTTACTGGGTATTACACCAAATTTAATTCTTTCCTATCTATCTTGTTATTCATTTCGTTTAATATTTATTTAATAAACGCGTCATTTGCGTGTGTTAATCCGTCGTTACATTGTTCATATATTTTGAATAATTGTTTTTATTCACTAATCTAGTTTATTCTACGTGAGTTTATCGGTATTATTATTTCTACAATGGTTAAGTGTTAAACAAACGCTATTTCGTTATTTAGTTCGGAATTACAAAGTTTGAGAAAGTTTTGGCTTCACAAAAAAAAAAAAACTCGCGATTCATTATTGTATTTACCTCTTCACATTCTTTTTTTTAGATCGAAACTAATACTTATTATGTAGCCAATGATATTACAATTCTTTTACGTCTTCATTGTCAGCCCCACACAATTTCAACGGATATTTTAGTGTCATTATAAACAGTGACTTACAAATATACTCAAGAAAAGCGAACACAAAATTCTAAATAAAACAACAAAAAGGTAGAAACACATTGGTCCATTTATACTTCTAAAGCCGGAATACATCTACACGAATTCGGTTGTATTGCTACGGCTTTGATAGTAGGATTTAGCCGTAAAATCCAAGAATCCAATGAAATCCATAAGCATCCCAATAACCTGAACCGTGAAGACGGTTATTTCCTACACAGCACCTGGAAAGCCCTTTCCCAAACAACCCAATCACAACCGTCACGCTCCTCTGAACCTTCCATCACGACCTACTCACTTATCCGTAACCGTCACATCTACATAAAACCATGCCTGTGTGCTAATCATTCAGTTTCAACTCAATAGAGTAGCAGCATGCCTGAAGATGTTCCTTACGAGTGTTGACGAAACGTCGGCCAAAAGAAGATCCAGGACGCGGTTCCAGCCTTGAAGCCCAGCAAATAAATACTGGAAGTGTATTCTGATGACACATCAAAAATTTAAGACCAATTTTGCTACAAGAAAAAGCAATTCGTGTCACCTGCGGTTTGGTTCCCACCGTCAGCTAGCAACAGTCAGGCGATGATAAAAGCTCTAGAGGCCCATACTTTGCAGGTCAAAACATATCTGGAGCTGTAAACACGCTGCCAGACATAATTGGGGATGGTTAATAAACTAAGCCCGAATCCCGGGCAACCTGGACACTCACTTATTCTTGGCAATGATCAATGAAAATAAATCCAATCCAATTCAAAATCGTGGATAAAAGAAATATTCGAAAGAACTGAGTTGCAATAAGGTTCTTGTTAAATACGCAGTTGAGCGGTTATCAGTAGAGTGGTCAACTTTCGTCTGCGCGCCAGGTCAGTACTGAGTTTTATATATGTGACATTAACGTTTAACACAAGTATACAATACAGTGTCGGGAAAGAGCAACATTATTTATTTACTTAAATATAAATAGGAATTACATATATAAGCCCCTTACTTTATTTAAGCAGCAGAAATGGTATAGTATTCCTGAAAGATTCGCAGCATTAAGTGTTTCATGATTTTTCTCTCTGAACAGCTTTCGTCGCGATGATAAAACATGCTGATGTTTTGAAAAAGACCGTTCAACATCTACGGTCAACCTATTTTCCATCTCACTAGTTACTGAGAATGATTTGCTAAAAATAATGTCCGGATTTTGTGACAAACACACATCCGGAGACGCTAGATTACCAAGTTTCCTCATACGTGATACCAGATTTGTGCTACCATTGTCAGTAAACATAAATTTTGCAATACAAGTTGAATTTTTTCCGGATTTTTGGAAACGTACTAGACTAATTCCTGCCCACAGGAAAGGCAATCCATCACATATAAACAATTACAGACTTATTTTATCAAAGTTTTTGAGTAGGTTTTTCATTCAAATATATATCTTAATATCAAGTCGTTTACATCCATAGCAACATGGGTTTTTACCACGTAGATATGCAAGCACCAACTCGACAACTTCGACACAATATATTATTGAAAAAATTGATAATCAAGGGTAAGTGGATGTGATTTAAAGGGACTTTTCAATTGTTTTCGTTACTATTGACCATCGAATTTTATTTTGAATATTTAATAAACTTGGAATGAATCATTCCTGAATCTTATTAACGCATACTTGACTTCTACAAGTAATTAGGTTTTTTATCGTGGTTATTATTCCAGGGAATTTTATTCACTTGCTGGAGTTCCACAAGGCTACAACTTAGGTCCTCTCTTATTTAATATATATTTAAATGATTTATTAGAAGAGCTTACTTGATGACGTGAAAATTTAAAATTTAATCAAAACCGGACCCAGTCAAAGATGTTGACAACGTTTAATAGCTGCTTCACTTTTGTTCCACATATGCATAGTATGTTTCTATGTCTATTCTAAGACTATGGGACGACTTTAACACACTATACATGTGTTATTATTAATTAGCGCTAGTTAATTAACATATGTATAATGGCTTAAAACCGTACTACAAATATTGTTATCCTTTATAGATACATATTGTAGTTTCAAATCGGTAATTTAGCAAATATCTTCACATCAATAATGGGATGTCCATCTTAAATTATCATTCAATTAATCTTCCACTTTTTCGGATTTAATTTAACTATTTTTGTAACATCTTCCTTTAAATTATAGGATTGTTTCATTTTTACATGTATGTACGTACGAATTTGTATTAAATCTTATTATTATTATCCTTATTATTATGAAATAAAAAAAGTATTCCTATTACACATTTTAATCGACTAAATCCCTTACAAAGCTTGAACATGTGGAATGTTCAACAAACAAATTGCTTCAATTTCTGATCTACGGCAAAAACATCTTATTAAATGGCACTAGATTAGGAATCGGCTCCAATACATAATTCACAAACGCCTTACTGTAATCATCAAACGCCGATTTCATTTGAGTGAAAAACTCTTTCCAATTTTCACAGAGATACGCGTTAACGTCATCTAAAAATAAAACAACCCCATAATAAATAAATATCACCGGCACCATAGGATACTCATACTGTATACTCACATTTCTCTACAGAGTGCAAGTTTTCGAAATAAAAATAAGCACGTTCGCAACTTGAATCGACTTTAGAATCAAAATAATCCAAATACACATCGTCGCCTTTCTTGTAAAATCGAAGCCGGGCGGAATATATTACTCTGCCGTTCACTGAATGAGTTAAATGAGTTACTCAGAAGGAGCTTCGTGTACGACTAGAAAATACTCACCAAATGTTATATTAGCTTTACCATGTCCAAAAGCCTGGATACCGAGCATTTTACCTTCAACGATGGTACAGTTTTTTGCGATAAATTCTACTTTTTCGAGAACTGCTTCGAAACCAAGATTTCCGCTTTTCAAATCTACACGGTAAAATACAGATCGTTTAGGATACACAACTTATTCTTAGACAAACTTCAAGCTCTCGTATTTTACGTTTTTTATACTAACCCCCAAAGTAACACCTACCAAAAAAATATATCTTATTTGTTCATTGGCTAGGTGCTACATGTTAAAGTTACAAAAGGGTCAAATTGGTGGAACATAGTTAAAAAAAATAAAAACCAATTCTCTAGTTCTCTACGTATACAATTACCAAACTACGGCCGATCGAATCGAACGGCAACGACTGCACACAATTCTGTGTAACATCAACAAAGCAATATATAATGTATTTAGAAGGCGATAGCTATATCTACGGAGACCCTAAGAAATAAGAACAAACGCATACTTTGTTGATGTTCAAAATGGTGGACTTGTGAAAAGCTCTACGTCAAAAGCACTGTGCGAATAATTTATAGACCGTAGTATTGGATTAAATTTTATAAGTTGACGAATGCTAAATGCTAAAGATTTAATCCCAATTATACAGGGTGTTACGATATTCACAAACACGGACTGTGGGATGACCCTCAACATCAAAAACCGAAACGAATATCCCTTTACCGTTTCTTAACCTAAAACTGCTGCGAACATTTTGAAAAATTAAATAAACTACGTAAAACCTTTTAATTCTATATGACTAAAAACTCATAAAACAATAGTATATTAAAACATAAGTTTCATAAGGTGTACATTGTCACACGAGACCAAGTTTTGAAAACGAGTTTTCCAATGATCGAGTACAACAAAACGCTTTTACGAAACTGGTTTTTTATATTTTTTTTCTATTTCGGTGTCATTTTCAATTTTAAGTTCTTTTTTATTTTAAATTAAAATTCAGTGTTTTTCCATTTGATGAGTTTCCAGCACAAACAACTGAATTTCATTTTGAAATTTTATACTAGGGGACTCCTGTAGGATTACGCCGGAAACACTTCTCAGTTGTGTGGAATCATTCCAATTGGGAATAAATAAATATATCGGAGTGGAAGGGCACATTTTCGAACACATTATCTGAAGTGGGTATGATAAAGTAAAGTTCGGTTTTTGAATAATTTTAAGATGTTATTAAATGTAAAAAAAACAACAATATCACGTTAGCTGCTCTCTTTTTGTGTATTTTTTCTAGAACGTGCACAGTCATGTTTTTTTTGCGATTACAGCGCAATCTGTTACGAATCGAAGAAAAGTTTCAAACAAAAACTACATACTTGATAGCGTAGAATCCGAATCTACAATCCAAAATGGGGGTTCCCATTTAAGATTTCAAAGTTGTCCCCCGGCCCACTCTTGGGGGGAGAGGATCGAGTTCGACACCATTCAGTGAGCCCCCTCCATTATAATATTTTTTTTTTCGATTTGATGCAGTGTTTTAGAGATATTCCGTTGTCTCAAGACAAAAAACTTAGCCTGTATAAGTCCCATCTGAGATCAAATTGCTACAATCCTCTACACAATTATTTCTCATAAAGTTGTATAGATGCCAGCTCGTATTTCTGTGATTAAAGTGAGAGAATTAATTACAATTAATTTCTAAAAAGCAGGAAATGTAATTCTTTTTTGTTTGCAATTTGTAAAGTAAACTATATGCGTATTGGGCGATACAAATTCAATATTATTAGTCTTATCAAACTTACCTTTACAATGATTTTTTTTTGCTTAATCAATTGTACTTTAATCTTTCTTTTAAAAAATGATTTTGTTTAATAGTTAACTTATATTTAATTAATCATATAAGAACTATACCTTTGCTTCATTTTTCAAGAATAATCTACCTCCACCTTTCACTTATTCTGAATATAATTTGTTTATGTTTGCAGAATACTTTCTTTTTTTCTATCACTTTTTCTATTGTAATTATTATGTGTTTATAAAATATTACTATATACTTTAATCAAGTAAGTAGATCACACATTCTGAACATGATAAGGAGCAAGCAGTAAAGAAATTTTCTCAAACTACGGGCAAAAATATCTTATGATGGTACAACATTAACATCGGCTCCAACATAAAATTCGCAAACGCGGTAGCGTAATCATCAACCGCCGGTTTCACTTGAGTAAAGAACTCTTCCCAGTTATCATTGAGATATGCGTTAACATCACCTAAAAAAAAGTAACACCATAATTGAGTAATACCAGCATTACTGTAGAACTAAATACTCACATTCATCTGCAGATTTCAGGTTTTGAAAATAAAAATAAATACGTTCAACACTTACATCAGCTCTAGATCAAAATAATTCAAGTATATCATCGCCTCCTTTTTTGTAAAAACGAATACGGGCACATATTCAATTTATTAGCCCAATAAAAAATTAAAAAAGTTATTCAAGGTATTGTGTGTGATTCCAAAAACACTCAAACCTTATGTAGCTTTACGTGTCCACGAGCACGGATTCCGATCATTTCACCTTCAGCGATTGTATAATTTTCCGCTGTGAGTTCTATTTTATCGATACCCCCTTCGAAACCAAAGTTACGGTTTTTTAAATCCACACTGGAATAGATTCTTAATAAGAAAGAGGGAAACTATGACACAATCATTCTCTACCTATATTATCTACTATCTATTCTGTGAATAGATACTTACAATATATTAGAAAACTGAAACCTATTGAACTCGTTACAACGCGAATTGTGCAATGATATATTAAATAGTGGGCAATGGAATGGCGCTTCTGTAAAAACAAATTGGTACCAGAGGGGTATATTGAAAACAACGTCACCTGGAAACAAATGCAAGTAAAATCTCGTCGTAATGTTGCAGAATGGATCGACTTAGTTTAATTAACAATGAAATCAGAGAATCGATTCCTATGCTAGATCCTAGAGCCGAAAAGCGTTAATAGTTATACCTCTTACTTTAATGAACCATAATTTAATATAACCTATATTTCGGGATTCCGACCTGTAAAGTATTCCCTTACATTTTCAATATTTAATGCTTTTCGTTTATGTAAACCAGTGTAACAACGAAACAAAAGGCATATATGCTCTGTGACATAAAAATCGCACAACCATGAAAGAATAGATCCTCTGACCAAACTTGGCAGAACGTTTAACTATTAAAAGTTAGCAACTGATTAAAAATTTTAAAGAAAAAGAACAAAATATAACATAAATTTATTAATAATAGGTTGGTCCTCCTAGTTACAACACTCCCGGATCCTTGTTTTGATTCTACTAGGCGGTCGATTTCCTCTTGAGGTATTGTATCCAAGCATCCTCTAATTCGTAGGGAAGAGCTTGCAGCGTCTGCGTAGGATGCAGTGAGTTCCTCATCTTTCTCCCAACAATGTCCAAACATGCTCGATAACGAAGGATCCAGAGATCGGGGTGGCCTGACAAATGATTGACATTAGCCTCTGCAAAAAGGCCCATAGAAATCTTGAAATATGACGATCACATTATCTGCTGAAAAAGTGGTCTTCCAATTGCTGACAGAAATGAAAGAATATGGCATTCTACCACCACATCCTTATATCGCTGGGCGTTTATATTGCATTGGACGAACACCAAACCAGATCTGCTTCCATAGTTATAGCACCCATACATAATCCACAGATTGGTGCGCATGCCTCGCGACAAGAAATTCAACATTACGACGTTCCCCAGTCTTCGTTTGATCTCGTGCGCCATCATGAATTCTCAAACCGTATCGGGATTCATCTCTATAGACATCCTATGCCACTCTACGTCCAGTTCAATCGTAACCTAGACCACTCCAAACGTTGGTGTCAATGTTGACCAGTTGCTGGTAATACAAGATCATGGCGATACGAATGCAAGCTAAACACTCTAATTCTGCGATAAACCGTTCAAAGTGTTACAGTGCGACCTTCATTACCAAACTATTTATCGGAGAATCGGTCATAAGTCGAAGAAGGCGACCCTGCATCTTCTTTTGTTCTCCTTCGCCTTCCGGTTCCTCTTCTGTAGCGTTCCTGACTCCCCCTAGTCCATGCCTGATAGCAACGTACGATGGTGGATTGATTCCGGTTAAGGCGATTTGTAATTACTCAGTTGGAAAACCCCTTCGCACAACCAACAGTAGAAACCCTAATGAATTCACTAAATTGGCGATAATTTACGTAGTGGCGCATTACAGGCATCACCACACCTTCAGCATTAACCATAAAAAACGAAAGCAACAAAGTACCGAACATAGCTCACAAATATACAGCTGACAGGTCAAAAAAAATGCCGAAGAAATGGACAGATAACCATTGCCGCATACATTTAGATTTGTTTGTTGTATATTTTTTCAGGTTTTTCTGTGTGTAAACATATAAATAAAAATAAAATGCTCATTGATGATCTTAGCAGCAGCATTGGGTTATTGATAAGTTTATGGTTAAAATAATTATTCATCGATCGAATTCAGGACTTATTTATAAATACATTTCAGCCTAGTATCTATAAAGCATCGACATATAAAAAGAGTTATTATAGTTTAAATAATATTTAATTCCCGTACACGCCGTTTCAAATTATGAGTATTTTCTCCTCTTAAGGATGTTTTCAATTAATCAATGAATAATTGTTTTAACCCTAAAAGAACCAATAACAATTGCTCCTACAAAATCATTAAGAGATTTAATTTTTTATTTACATGTTCTACCAACAGAAAAAAATGTATAGTAAACCTAAACATATACAGTCTAATATAACAAGAATCAAGGTGACACCTTAAACAAATTGAAAAAAAACATACTTCAAAAGGGGAAAATATGATATTTGAACTGAGCGAACGGAATTAGTCTTGATTTTTTTATAGAATGCCTATCATGTTTACTCCAAATTTTTTGTGAACGTGATTCCTTAGAAAAAAATATTGGATTTTTCACCTTTATGCTAATAATCGAATAGGGTGCACATTGAGCATTTTTGAGCAAATTTTGGTATTTAAGTATGGCCGACAGTATACTCATTTGTTTTTAATTTCAGCCCGATACCTTTGGGTAACTTTCAATGCTTACCGATAGAGCCATTTACCCCAACTCATGCCATACCGAGCTTACCTTTAGTAATGACTGGAAATAGCCAATTTGCTTTATCCTCAAACAACAACAATTTTGTCCGATGTGAGCAACTGGAGATATAAGGTGCTAAAATCACAAATCATCTTAATTTATACACACACATATGTCCCTATAAAATAAGAGACTAAAACTCAAGTGGAATAAACCTACGTAATCTAATCGCTAGCCTTAAGTAGGCCCAGAAAATTGCAGAATAAGTAACGAAATTATTCTAACATGGTACGCTTCACCATTAAATTTACAACGAAACTTACTGGTGTTACACACAAATTTAGTTCTTTCCTATCTATCATTGGTTATTTCATTTCAATTTAATATTTATTTAAATAAACGCGTTCATTTGCGTTTGTTAATCCGTCGTTACATTGTTCATATATTTTGGAATATTTGTTTTTATTCACCAATCTAGTTTATTTTCACGTAAGTTTTAGAGTATTATTTATTTCTACAATGGTTAAGTGTTAAACAAACGCTTTACTTTATATTTAGTTTCGGAATTACAAAGTTTGAGAAAATTTTGGCTTCACAAAAAAAGAAAAAACTCGCGATTCATTATTGTATTTACCTCTTCACATTCTTTTTTTAGATCGAAACTAATACTTATTATTTAGCCAATGATATTACAATTCTTTTACGTCTTCATCATCAGCCCCACACAATTTCAACGGATATTTTAATGTTATTATAAACAGAGACTTACAAATATACTCAAGAAAAGCGACAACAAAATTCTAAATCAAAACAGAAAAAAAAGGTAGAAACACATTGGTCCATTTATACTTCTAAAGCCGGGAATACATCTAAACGAATTCGTTTGTATTGCTACGGCTTTGATAGTAAGGATTTAGACGTAAAATCCAAGAATCCAATGAAATCCATAAACATCCCAATAACCTCCTGAACCGCGAAACGTTCATCTCCCTACACAACCACCTGGAAAGCCAGAGACGCGGTTCCAGCTTTGAAGCCCAGCAAAATAAAGTATGAATTATTATTCTGAGACACAATCAAAAATTTAAGACCAATTTTGTTACAACAAGAATTCGTATCACCTGCGCTTTGTTTCCCACCGTCAGCTAACGACAGTCAGGCGATGATAAAAGCAAAACTATCTGGGAGCTGTAAACACCAGCGCCAAATACATTGGGGATGGTTAATAAATATCTTACCCCTAATTTGGGCACTTGGGCACTCACTTATTCTTGGAAATGATCAATGAAAATAAATCCAATCGCAATTCAAAATCGTGAAAAAAAAATATTCGAAAGAACTGAAGTTTGCAATAAGTTCTTGTTAAATACGCAGTTAAGCAGTTATCACTAGAGTGGTCAACTTTACAACACGACTATACAATACAGTCTCGGGAAACAGATTATTATTATCCTTATTATTATGAAATAAAAAAAAATCCTATTACACATTTTAATCTACTAAATCCATTACAAAGATTGAACATGTGGAATGTTCAGCAAACAAATTGTTTCAATTTCTGATCTACAGCAAGAACATCTTATTAAATGGCACTAGATTAGGAATCGGCTCCAATACGTAATTCACAAATGCCCTACTATAATCATCAACGCCGATTTCATTTGAAGTGAAAAAACTCTTTCCATTTTCACAGAGGTACGCGGTAACACGTCATCAAAAAATAAAACAAACCTCAATAATAAATAAATATCACCGGCACCATAGGATACTCATACTGTATACTCACATTTCTCTACAGAGTGCAAGTTTTCGAAATAAAAAATAGCAACGTTCGCAACTTGGATCGACTCTAGAATCAAAATAATCCAAATACACATCGTCGCCTTTCTTGTAAAATCGAAGCTTGGCGGAATATATTACTCTGCCGTTCACTGAATGAGTTAAAGGAGTTACTCAGAAGGAGCTTCGTGTACGACTGGAAAATATTCACCAAATGTTAAATTAGTTTTACCATGTTCAAAAGCCTGGATACCGAGCATTTTACCTTCAACGATGGTATGGTTTTTTGCGATAAATTCTACTTTATCGAGAACTGCCTCGAAACCAAGATTTTCGCTTTTCAAATCTACACTGTAAATACAGATCGTTTAGGATACGTAACTCATTGCTAGAACAAACTTTCGTTGTTTCACTTATTGTTAGCGGTCACAGAAGTAGCTTTATTACTGCTACATTTGATTAACTGACTGTATCATAACGTTCTCTCTGTCTAGTACCGAAGCGTGCGTTATGATGTGGGATGCTAAGCATGCCACAAAAACACTCAATTTATAAGAAAAAAAAATAGATAACAAGTGTTACAGATACTCACAGCATATTAGTAACTACAGCCTTATTCCAATCATTAGTATGGGTACTAGACAAAACAAATTTTAAATTAGTAGCACAAATTGGGCTTCTGCAAGGCAAATTTGTGACAAAGGTGGTATACTGTAAAACACATCGCCTGGAAGCAAATGTAAGTGAAAGTCTTTTTGGCAATTTTACAAAAAATATCAACTTAGTTTAATGGCCAATAATTCCATTAACAAAGGGTCTAGCCGGTTAAGCATATGAAAACTGCACTCGCATCTGATAAAAGGTTATTACCTTGTTTTTGTTTTTCTTCATCTAAAATAGCCATACAACTAATCTTACATCCCTTACCCTTATTGTAAAGGAAAAATGGGGTTGATAATCCCTAACGCATTTTTTTTTTTAGTACCTTTATTATTAAAGATATCTTTAATAATTTTAACTGTAGTTGACTATCCATAAGCTCAATATAATATAATTTTTGTGATACTGGAAACTGTAAAAAACGAGAAGTGTATTTTTTTTGGGAGTGGTTTTCCAATGATCGAGCGCAACAAAACGCTTTTTACGAAACTGATTTTTTTTTGTTATTTTTTTTTGTCTATTTCGGTGTAATTTTCAATTTTAAGTTTTTTTTTATTTTAAATTAAAATTCAGTGTTTCTTTCATTTGATGAGTTTCTAGCACAAACAATTGAATTTCATTTTGAAATTTTATACTAGGGGACTACTATAGGATTACGCCGGAAACACTTCTCAGTTGTGTGCAATCATTCCAATTGCGAATAAATAAATGTATCGGAGTGGAAGGGCACATTTTCGAACACATTTTCTAAAATGGGTATGATAAAGTAAAGTTCGTTGTTGAATGGCTTTTTGAAAAGTTATTTAATGTTAAAATAAAAAAAAAACACAAAATCATGTTTGCCTGCTCCTGTTTTTTATGTATTTTTTCTAGACTTTCACAAGTCAGGTTCTTTTGCGATTACAGCGCAATCTGTTACGAATAGAAAAAAAAAGTTTTAAACAAAACTAACATACTTGATGGCGTAGAATCCGAATCTGCAATACAAAATGGAGGTTCCCATTTAAGATTTAACAGTTGTCCCCCCTCCCACTCTGGGGGGTGAGGTGAGGGATCGAGTTCGGCACCATTCAGTGAGCTCCCTACATTATAACAATTTTTTTTTGATTTGATGCAGTGTTTTCCATTCCATATTCCATTGTCTCGATATAAAAAACTCAGCCTGTATAAGTCCCATCTGAGATCAAATGGCTAAAATCCTTTACACAATTATTTCTCATAAAGTTGTATAGATGCCAGATCATATTTTTGTGATTAAAGTTAGAGAATTAATTACAATAAATTTTTAAAAAGCAGAAAATATAATTCTTTTTTGTTTGCAATTTGTAAAGTAAACTATATGCGTATTTCAATACAAATCAATATTATTATTCTTATCAAACTTACCTTTATAATGATTTTTTTTTCCTTAATCAAATGTAATTTAATCTTTCTTTTAAAAAATGATTTTGTTTAATAGCTAACTTATACCTTTTTAATCACATAAGAACTATACCTTTGCTTCATTTTTCAAGAATAATCTACCTCAACCTATCACTTATCCTAAATGGAATTTGTTTACGTTTGCAGATTCCTTTTCTTTTTTCTTTCACTTATTCCATTGTAATTATTATGTGTTAATAAAACATTACTATATACTTTAATCAAGTAAATAGATCACACATTTTGAACATGATAAGAAGCAAGCAGCAAAGAAATTTTCTCAAACTACGGCAAAAATATCTTATTGAATGGTACAACATTAGCAATCGGCTCCCAACATAAAATTCACAAACGCCGGTAGCGTAATCAGTAGCGGCCGGTGTCATTTGAGTGAAGAACTCTTCCCAATTATCATTGAGGTATGCGTTAACATCACCTAAAAAAAAGTAACACCATAATTGAGTAATATCAGCATTACTGTAGAACTAGTACAATACTCACATTCATCTGCAGATTTCAAGTTTTCAAAATAAAAATAAACACGTTCAACACTTACATCAGCTCTAGAATCAAAAATAATTCAAGTATACATCACCCCTTTTTGTAAAAAACGAATACGGGCAGCATATTTATATTTAACGCCACTAAAAAAAAAAAAAAAAAGGTTATTCAAGGTATTGTTGTGATTCCCAAAATACTCACAAACGTTATGTTAGCTTTACCGTGTCCACAAGCACGGATTCCGATCATTTCACCTTCAGCGATTGTATATACATTTTCCCGCTATGAGTTCTATTTTTATCGACAACCCTTCGAAACCAAAGTGACGGTTTTTAATCCACACTGGAATAGATTCTTAATCAGAGAGAGGAAACTATGTCACAATCATTCTCTACCCATATCATCTAATATCTATCTATATACTTACAATATATCAGAAACTGCAAACCTATTCAAGTCGTTACAACGCGAATTGTACAATAGATATATTAAATCAGTGCAATGGAATGGCGCTTCTGCATAGCAAATTGGTATAGAGGTGGTATATTGAAAAACACGTCACCTGGAAACAAATGCAAGTAAAATCTCGTCGTAATGTTGCAGAATGGATCGAATTAGTTTAATTAAACAATGAAATCAGAGAATCGTTCCTATGCTAGATCCTAGAGCGAAACGCGTTAATAGTTATACCTCTTACTTTTAATGAAATCATATTTATATAAGCCTATATTTCAGGAATCCGACCGTAAAGTGTTCCTTTCCATTTTCAATTATTTAATGGTTTTTGTTTATGTAACCAGTTGTAAAAACGAAACAAAAGGCATATATGCTCTGTGAACATAAAATCGCAACACCATGAAAGAATAGGAATCCTCTGACCAAACTTGCAGAAACGTTTAACTACTAAAAGTTAGCAACTGATTAAAATTTAAAGAAAAAGAACAAAAATATCACAAAAAATTTATTAATAATAGGTTGGTTCTCCTGGTTACACACTCCCCGATCCTTTGTTTGATTCTACTAGGCGGTCGATTTCCTCTTGAGGTATTGTATCCCAAGCATCCTCTAATTCGTACTGAAGAGCTTGCAGCGTCTGCGTAAGATGCAGTGAGTTCCTCAGTCTTCTCCCAACAATGTCGCAAACATGCTCGATAAGCGAAGGATCCACAGATCGGGGTAGCCATGACAAATGATTGACATTAGCCTCTGCAAAAGGGCCCATAGAACGTCTTGAAATATGACAACAGACATTATCTCGCTAGAAAAGTGGGTCTTCCAATTGTCGAAGAAATGGAAGAATATGGCATTCTACCACCTCATCCATATATCGCTGGGCGTTTATATTGCATTGGACGAACACCAAACCAGATCTGCTTCCATAAGTTATAGCACCCCATAGCATAATCCACAGATTGGTGCGCATGCCTCGCGACAAGAAATTCAACATTGCGACGTTCCCCACGTCTTCGATTGACCCTCATGCGGCCATCATGAATTCTCAAACGCGCATCGGGATCTATCTCTATAGACTATCCTATGCCACTCTACGTTCCAGTGCAATTCGGTAACCTGAGCCCAACCTCAACGTTGATGTCAGTGTTGAGCAGTTGCTGGTAATACAAGATATGGCCGATACGAATGCAAGCTAAACACTCTAATTCTGCGATAAACCGTTCAAAGTGTTACAGTGCGACCTTCATTACCAAACTATTTACCGGAGAATCGGTCATAAGTCGAAGAAGGCAACCCTGCACCTTCTTTTGTTCTTCTTCACCTTCCGGTTCCTCTTCTGCAGCGTTCCTGACCCTCCCTAGTCCATGTCTGATAGCAACGCACGATGGTGGTTTGATTCCGGTTAACGCCTTAACCGGATTATAGGCATGATCACACCTTTAACATGAACCATCACAAACGAAAGCAACAAAGTACTGAACAATAGCTCACAAAAAAAAACACCTCACAGGTCAAAGAATGCCGAAGAAATGGACAGATAAGCCATTGCCGCATACATTTAGGTTTGTTTGTTGTATATTTTTTCAGGTTTTTCTGTGTGGTAGAACATATAAATAAAAAATAAAATCTCATTAAGTGATCTTAGCAGCAGCATTGGGTTATTGATTAGTTTATGGTTAAAATAATTATTCATCGATCGGATTCAGGATTATTTATAAACACATTTCAGCCCTAGTATCTATAAAAGCATCGACATATAAAAAAGAATATTGTAAGAATAAAATAATATTTAATTCCGTACACGCAGTTTCAAGTTATGAGTATTTTCTCCTTTTAAGGGATGTTTTTAATTGATCAATGTATAATTGTTTTAACCCTAAAATAACCAATAACAGATTGCTCCTATCAGAATCATGCAAATTGATTTTATTTTTTATTTACATGTTCTACCACACAATGAAAAAACTGAAAAAATGTATAATAAACCCAAATATATACAGTCTAATATAACAAGAAGCCAAGGTGACACCTTAAACCAAATTGAAAAAAAAACATCCTTCAAAAGGGAAAAACAATGATAACTTTGAACTGAGCGAACGGAATTAGTCCTTGATTTTTTAGAGAATGCCCATAATGAGTGTTTACTCACATAATTTTTTTGAACGTGATTCCTTAGAAAAAAAAATATTGGATTTTTTCACCTTTATGCTAATAACTCGAATAGGGTGGCATCAATTGAGCTATTTTTGAGCAAATTTTTGGTATTCACAGTATGGGTGACAGTAGTAGTACTCATTTGTTTTAATTTCAGCCCGATACCTTTAGGAGCACTTTCCAATGGCTTACCGGAGTAGAGCCTTTACCAAACTCATGCCCATACCGAAGCTTACCTTTAGTAATAATTGGAATAGCCTGATTTGCTTTATCCCTCAAACACTCACACAATTTTGGATCCGATAGTGAGCAACTGGAGATATAAGGTGCTAAAATCATAAATCATTTAATTTATACAACACACATATGTCCTCTATAAATTAAGAGACTAAAACATCCAAGTGTAATTAGACCTTACGTAAATCTAATCCGCTAGCCTTAAGTAGGCCCCAGAAAATTGCGGAATGAAGTAACGAAATTATTCTTAACATTGGTACCCGTTTCAACATTAAATTTACAACGAAACTTACTGGGTGTTACACCAAATTTAATTCTTTTAGATCTATCTTGTTATTCATTACGTTTAATATTTATTTAATAAACGCGTCATTTGCATTTGTTAATCCGTCGTTACATTGTTCATATATTTTGAATATTTGTTTTTATTCACTAATCCAGTTTATTCTACGTGAGTTTATGAGTATTATTGTTTCTACAATGGTTAAGTGTTAAACAACCGCTATTTCTTTATTTAATTCGGAATTACAAAGTTCGAGAAAGTTTTGGCTTCACAAAAAAAAAACTCTCGATTCATTATTTTATTTGCCTCTTCACATTCTTTTCCTTAGATGTAAACTAATACTTATTATTTAGCCAGTGATATTACACTTCTTTTACGTCTTCATCATCAGCTCCACTCAATTTCAACGGATATTTTAGTGTTATTAGAAACAGAGACTTACACATATACTCAAGAAAAGCGACAACAAAATTCTAAAATAAAACAGAAAAAAAAGGTAGAAACACATTGATCCATTTATACTTCCAAAGCCAGGAATACATCTAAACGAATTCGTTTGTATTGCTACGGCTTTGATAGTAAGGATTTAGCCGTAAAATCCAAGAATCCAATGAAATCCATAAACATCCCAATAACCTGAACCGTGAAGACGGTATTCTCCTACACAGCACCTGGAAAGCCCTTCTCTTTCCCAAACAACCCAATCACAACCGTCACGCTCCTCTGAACCTTCCAATCACGACCTACTCACTGATCCGTAACCGCCACATCTACATAAAACCATGCCTGTGTGCTAATCATTCAGTTTCAAGTCAATAGAGTAGCAGCATGCCTGAAGATGTTTCTTACGAGTGTTGACGAAACGTCGGCCAAAAGAAGATCCAGGACGCGGTTCTAGCCTTGAAGCCCAGCAAAATAGAGTATGGATTATTATTCTGAGACGCAATTAAAAATTTAAGACAACAACAACAAGAATTCGTATCACCTGCGCTTTGGTAACCACTGTCAGCTAGCGACAGTCAGGCGATGATAAAAACGCTAGAGGCCCATACTTGCAGCTCAAATCTGGAGCTGTAAACACGCGCCAGACACATTGGGGATGGTTAATAACTATTTATCCCTAATCTGGGCACCTGGGCACTCACTTATTCTTGGAAATGATCAATGAAAATAAATCCAATCCAATTTAAAATCGTGAATAAAAAGAAATTATCGAAAGAACTGAGTTGCAATAAGGTTCTTGTTACATATGCAGTTACGCAGTTATCACTAGAGTGGTCAACTTTCTTCTGCGCGCCAGGTCAGTACTAAGTTTCATGTATGTGATATTAACGTTTACCACAAGTATACAATACAGTCTCGGGAAACAGATTATTATTATCCTTATTATTATGAAATAAAAAAAAAATATTCCTATTACACATTTTAATCGACTAAATCCATTACAAAGCTTGAACATGTGTAATGTACAACAAACAAATTGCTTCAATTTCTGATCTACAGCAAGTACATCTTATTAAATGGCACTTGATTAAGAATCGGCTCCAATACGTAATTCACAAATGCCCTACTATAATCATCATACGCCGATTTCATTTGAGTGAAAAACCCTTTCCAATTTTCACAGAGATACGCGTTAACGTCATCTAAAAATAAAACAACCCCATAATAAATAAATATCACCGGCACCATAGGATACTCATACTGTATACTCACATTTCTCTACAGAGTGCAAGTTTTCGAAATAAAAATAAGCACGTTCGCAACTTGAATCGACTTTAGAATCAAAATAATCCAAATACACATCGTCGCCTTTCTTGTAAAATCGAAGCCGGGCGGAATATATTACTCTGCCGTTCACTAAATGAGTTAAATCAGTTACTCAGAAGGAGCTTCGTGTACGACTAGAAAATACTCACCAAATGTTATATTAGCTTTACCAATGTCCAAAAGCCTGGATAACCGAGCATTTTACCTTGAGCGATGGTATAGTTTTTGCGATAAATTCTACTTTGTCGAGAACTGCTTCGAACCAACATTTCCGTTTTTCAAATCTACACTGTAAAATACAGATCGTTTAGGATACGTAACTCATTGTAGACAAACTTTCGTATTTTACCTATTGTTAGCGGTCATAGATTAGCTTTATTACTACTAGAATCGATCAACTGAATGTTTCATAGCGTTCTCTCTATCTAGTACCGAAGCGTGCGTTATGATGTGGGATGTTAAGCATGCCACAAAATAACTCAATTTATAAGAAAAAGAAAAATAGATAACTAGTGTTACAGATACTTACAACATTTTAGTAAGTACAGCTTTATTCCAATCACTAGTATGGGTATTATACAAAACGAATTTTAAATCAGTAGCACAAAATGGGGCTTCTGCAAAGCAAATTGGTGACAAAGGTGGTATACTGTAAGACACGTCGCCTGGAAACAAATGTAAGTGAAAGTTTTTGTGGCAATTTTACAAAAAATATTAACTTAGTTTAATGGCCAATAATTCCATTAACAAAGGGTCTAGCCGGTTAAGCATATGGAAACTGCACTCGCATCTGATAAAAGGTGATTACCTTGTTTTTATTGTTCTTCATCTAAAATAGCCATACAATTAATCTTACATCCCTAACCCTTATTGTAAAGGAAAAATGGGGTGATAATCCCTAACGCAATTTTTTTTCAGTACTATTAATGATATCTTTAATAAATTTAAACTGTATTTATAACTAACAGCTTCTTGCGGGTTTCGCCGTGTGTCAAAACTTTCGCTCGACGTTTCGCTGTTCATACTAACAGTTCAGTTATCCTGAAGAAGCTGTCAGTATGAACAGCGAAACGTCGAGCGAAAGTTTTGACACACGGCGAAACCCGCAAGAAGCTGTTAGTCATAGTTACACCGGCCGTGAAAGCCTACGCAGTGTTAAACTGTATTTGACTATCTATAAGTTCAATATAATATAATTTTTATGACACTGGAAACTGTAAAAAACGAGAAGTGTATTATTTGGGAGTGGTTTCTTATACTAACCCCCACAGTGACACCTACCAAAAAAATATATCTTATTTGTTCATTGGTTAGCTACTACATGTTAAAGTCACAAAAGGGTCAAATTGGTGGAACATAGTTAAAAAAATAAAAACAAATATGGATATGTGTATATGTATCAATTATTTTCTTAAAAACTATATTAAACCTGTTAAACTATCTCTGTACCTATCGTCATAAATATGTTATTTATAACAAATTATACACTACAAATAAACTATAAACAATCAATATTTCGTAGCTCATCAGATACAATGACGACACTCTGTACTATACTCGATGAAATTTGAAATATTATCAGCCTACATTTATGACAAGAAAACAGACCCAATGTGTACAGTATTGTATAATAAGGTTGATATCTATTTGAATCGTCACTTATCATGATACTCTTTAGCTTTCCACAGGTTTTTCCGGCATTTATTTTACAATTACCACATTTATTATCTTTATGACGTTCAATTGTTTTCTCCATTATTTCCTATCGCAAATGTTACAAAGAAAAACAGGGTTGCACTTAATATATTGCAAAATACTCAATAAAACAATTTAACTTTCATTAACACAATTTTCTTTTGGCCAAATCTAAGTAACGTGGCCTGCCAACTATTGACTCGTTAGTTAACTTCTTATAACTTGAGAAAACTTATGAAAATCGAATCGTCCTGGAAACAGGTTACTGCATACTCATTATAGCATATTACAGGACAACACTGTACCGAGTCTACATCACACATCACAAGTTCGAAATTTGTGCGATCGGATGTTGTAAATTCACATATTCGACGGATCCAATTTCAATATTTCATCGAGTATAGTACAGAGTAGTCGTCATCGTATCTGATGAGCTACGAAATATTGATTGTTTATAGTTTATTTGTAAATGTATATTTTGTTATAAGAACATATTTATGACGATAGGTGTAGAGATAGTTTACAGGTTTTAATATAGTTTTTGGTAAATAATTGATACATATGTACATATCCATAATTGGTTATTTTTTTTTAACTATGTTCCACCAATTTGACCCTTTTGTAACTTTAACATGCAGTAGCTGACCAATGAGCAAATGAGATATATTTCTTTGGTAGGTGTCACTTTGGGGGTTAGCATAAAAAATCACTCCCAAAAAATATGCTTCTCGTTTTTTACAGTTTCCAGTGTCACAAAAATTCTGGAAAATTATATTATAATGAGTTTATAGATAGTCACGTACAGCTTAAATTTCATAAAGATATCTTCAATAGGTACTGAAAAAAAATTACGTTTAGGATTATCACCCGCATTTTCTCCTTACGATAGGTGTTAGGGATGTGTGACTAATTGCATGGCTATTTTAGATGAAAAACAATAAAAACAAGGTGATAACCCTTCATCAGATGCAAGTGCAGTTTTCATATGCTTAACCGGCTAGACCCTTTCACGCATAGGTCGAAAAGTATTAGTAATGACTCCCGTTCATAAATTCATACCTCTTATCCTTAATCAAACCAAAATTTGTGTAATCTACATGTCAGGATGCGCTATTTATAGAGTTCTTTCTTGTTGGAGGTCTCAAATAATTGTAAAATGAAAGAAGTAACATATACAGAAATGAGAATTGTCGCTTGAAAACTTATAATGACTTTTAGGTATATTTTTCCAAACTGTTCATATTTCAAGACTTACCTTTAGTAATGATAGGAATGGCCTGGTTTGCTTTCACTTTCAAGCAGTCATGCAATTTCGGATCCGATAGTGAACATCTGGAGATGTAAGGAGCTAAAATCATCAAATATCAAAAGTACTGCATCTTCAGGGCCCACATTTTAAGAAGTGCATTTGATTTATGCAATATCTGTATGTATTTCTATTATCTTTTTAAAAATTGTTGCGCGACTATATCACCGATCTGACTGAAATTTACAAATTCTGCGTATAAAGGTTCTTTTCCGGAGACTGCAAGCTTCTTCGTGCAGTAGAAGGATACACATTTTTTCCCGAAAGTCTGCAGGGAAATTACTTTTTCTTGGGGAAAGTCGGGACTTGACTTTAAAATGTCGTAAACTTTTTTTATGTAAAATGTTTACCAAAAGCTTTTCATGTGCGACAATATATGGAAATTCTGATTCAATTTGAAAACCACACCATTTGCTCTCTCTTTAATCAAAAGGACTTTATTGGAGCCATTATTTTCCTATTCCCACATATTTTCGGTAATTCCGAGTTTAGTATTAGTATAGTCATTTATAAGATTTAACGTAAAAGATTCCCGGGACTTTATAATATAAAAAGAAATTCACGAATACCAAAAAATCATTAATTAATTAGTTTGGATGTAACATCAGTATATGCGAACATACCTACTGACTTGCCATTAGAGTGAATACATGAGAAAAAAAATTAGCTGAAATTAGATACCAACTAAAATTTAACAGAATTTACTATAGCATTGAAGCATTTGTTTAGAAACATCATATTTCAACTGTAATAATAAATTTTACAAACAGACGTTTTGGTACTGCTACGTGTTCCCCCATTTCAGCTGCTATTGCAAACTTAGTAATGGAAGAATTGGAAATAAATAATCAGTCTAAAGTATTATTAAATAAAATTGTTAACTTGCATTATTCAAATTTTCAAAAATCAGGCCGTTTGTGAAAGCAAAGTCTGTGTAGTAGGTTCCTGTTCAATATAGGGGGGCTCCTTTGGTTTTCCAGAAGTGCCTTCATTTTCTGTGCTAGGTTCAATTGTAGGGGCAGGCCTATCGGTAGTCAGTGATGGCACGAACAGGTGCTCTGAAAAAATGTTTCGGTCAAGTGGGTATATTCCGGTTTGTCCATATTTGCTGCTTTTAAAAAGGCACTTCCATAAAGTTTAGCAACTTGGTAAATTGTTACAGGCTTGCCTGGATGCATAGCAAGCAACTGGGATACCTCTTGTTGATAGTAGGTGCGCAAAGGTGCCATGAACGTGACATCTGTATTTGTTAAACATTATTAAAGATTAAAAAATATTAAAGGCTAAAAAATAAATTTTACTCTGGTTAAAAGGTTTAACATATCATCAAATGTGATATAATACAATTTTAAATTTAACATTGAAATCCATTTCTTAAGGCAATAACATGGCGGAACATGGTAAGGCAAGAACAGGAACTCAATCCTGCCCTAATCTTGGTACCCGGTTTGACCCCAAGCGTAGTAGTTATTACATAAGTGGTATGAGATGAACGCAAACTGATATATGCAATTACTTAGAGAAATAAAGCTAAATAAATGCTGTATTGAACATAGTCGTTACCTCATCTTTCTGGAAACTGGGCATGACAGAAAGTCAACTGCACTCCTCGGCGAACACTATGAAGAAAAATGTTAAAAACAACAAAGATGCACTGCCCTAAAACATTTATGACAAATGAACCAGCATAATGGCCATTGTATCTCTGTCACTTGTAGTTTGTAGTTTAACGGTCGAGCCCGCGCTAGTGTCTCTAGTTTCTGAGGTAATTAAATTAAAATAATGACCCGACTACACTGTTCTGTCCTACTCTCCCCTATTGTAGTTTACGTATTCCAATTTTTACTTTTGTCAGGTGTGTTTTAACTTTGCAACTCGTTAATTTGGTAAGTAATTACTTTATTGGAATGTTTATGTTTTTTTATTCTACCTTTGTTTACAATTTCAGCGTTTGCCTCCTGAAGATATTGTAAAAATACAATGAAATATTGGCGTTTTTACAAAAAAAAATGGGTATTTCATTTAACTGATCGACACCCCTAAATATATTTTTGGTTTTTATGTACATATATATCTGTGCTTTCCACAGTATAATACCCGGTATTAGAAATTTTTAAATACAAAATATAATAATAACGTACATATTTATGAATAAATATAAACGCTTTATTTTTCAGAATCAATAAATATCATGAGAGAATTTGTGGTGTTTTAAACATCCCTAGCATCATCTATTCTAATGTTTTACTATAATCGGTATTTACTTCTACATGCCACATAGCAAAATCGTCAGCATTGTCAGCAAGCCACTGGTTAAACGCCTCCCATAATAAGGCAACGCTTCTGTGTGAAAAATGACAAAAAATACCATATATATTAAAAACAAATCTCAGGTAAGTATCTACTTACTAAAATACACAACTTTTTAAACTGAAATGCGAATGTCGACAGTGACTTTTTGACCTTACCTATTATAAATACATACTGTAACGCTACAGAGTAGCATGCCGCCCGGATTGAAAAAATAAATTTAAAAAAAAAATACATTAATTAAATTAGTAAAAATCAAATTTTAAATTAGAAGGGTGCTCTCTCACAAGCCAGATGGCATGCAGGGCGAGAATTTCTGATTGAAGCACGTTGACATCAAAAAAATAACGAATAGCTAGTTACCCCTCTTATTATCTCAGTACGTGTGAAGATAGTGTGCAAGACTGTTGCAAAAAAGAAAATGTCCTCTCCTTCAATTTTCATGTTAATGACCAGTTTAGAAGATGTCGTAGGCACGATAGTATTGTACCTCGATCGTAATCAATCTCTCATGTATAATGAAAACATTTAAGTGCGAATAATAGTGGTTTTATTTAGTAAAAAAGTTCGAAATGTGAACCTGTGTAAGATCAGATATAAATCTAAAGATATTTATCTCAGTAAGTACAGAGTCCATTAATGTAATTATAGCATATTTGTAGTAGTACATAAATGACGTGTTGAACAGATGACCAACCTTATGGTAAAATACTGATATTGGTTCGTTCCGCAATACATATCAATACTTATTTCTGATACTACAATTATACAAATTTCCTGAGTACTGCAAACTGTTCAGCAATGATACAACAAATTCCTAACCCCAAATTTGCTGAACGATCAAAAAAATTTCTTATAAGTATATTAAATTTAGATTAAATTGAAATAATACGTTATTTTTAGGTACATTTGATGAGGATACCTTTTAAAAGCAAAATTCTGGGACGTCGGGTGGTCAGGATGGTCGGGTGTCTGATAGGGGCCTGGTACAATCGTAGATACTTCATATCACGAAGGATGGCTCGATCAGGACAGGAATATTAATCGAGAAAATCGTCATTGGAAAAATTACCCAAAAGGTTGTAGTAAATTGGATAATATTTATGTGATAAATTTGTTAACATTAACAATTAATTTTTAGGTGTGATTCGTAATAATGGATTAACCAATAGCGTTAAATTTTACGAAAAACAATTTGAGACACGTCTGCCTCTGAGAAGGTTGGCTTTGAATGGTTTCGAATGAAAAATTTTAACCGACTTGAAAACGATTGTCTCGACAGGAGTACACTGTCGCAGAAGGTCCGTTAATTTAACCGACGTAGGGGAATATCTTTGTTTAATACATGAGATGCCCATGTGACCGATGGCTGTGAATGTTTAAACGAATGAAAATAATATTATTGCAAAATTCTGATCCCTCCAATTAAAATCTAATAAAGTAGGTGTCTCTGAATCATGAGAAATACATTTAAAATTTTAAACACTTATTACATGTAAAATTAACAATCTTAAAATCTTCTGTACAGAAAAATATTTATACCCATCAAATTGTGAGAGAACCCAATTTCCAGCAATTTCATGTTTTCTGTGAATATCATGCAATGAATGCCATGCATATAACATATTAGACTAATTTGAATGAATAAATGCACTGTAAAAAAATAAAAAATTTCATTTGAATCGAAATGGATCCACTTGTCTGTCAAAATCTATTATAAAAATATACTATACAAATTCTATATTCATTTTCGATGTGTAGGTATATCAATGCTAACCATCTGCTCCTGAAGGGAAATATTCTGTAGGAAAATGTAAAATGATTGCAAAGGCAGAGATTTCCTACTCACCTGGACATCGTCTGGCTGTCGCTCTACATTTTTTTATCCTTTTCTTAGTATAAAACCTAACTAGTTTAAAATATAACTTAAGTAACATAGTACTTTAATTAATAATCTCGAGTAACATTCCATTCAAGTATATATGTAATTAACTTGAGTGGAAATTAATGTTAAGGTTGGTCCATATAGACCCGTCGCACGGATTTCGTCATGCAAGCTGTGATCAAGATTTACTGGCAAAAAAATTCTATGAATTTTAAAAACTAATTAAAGCGCAAATTTGGTGACATAGCACCGGCGGGTCATATGTAAAAGAAAAAATAGTACAGAAAATAATCTTTATATAACTTATAAATAGAAATTAAACCGTCTAAATATAATTAAATCTTACGTAAATCTAAGTCCGCGCACCCTCACAAAGGCCCGCTAGAATTCCAAGAAGAAGAAGAGCACGAATTACTTTAACCTTACTTCCTTTCCCGATTTCCAACTTTTTAATTAAACCTATCTTTATACTACATCACAAAAAGAATATAACATATATAACCAAATTTTGTTCCAGTTTAATGTTCCCTGCTTCTTTTGTTGTCCATTACGTGTGTTTACAGAATTTAAGTAAAGCTATTATTTGGATTTGTTATTGTCCCTTGTCTTGATACAAATTTGTTACATTCTTATTTGTTGTTTTTTGTTATTTGTGACGTCTGTATTCTAATCCATTCCTTTTACTTATTATTTAAAAAATGTTTTTTTTTGTAGTTTGGGGATTATAATATTTAAGGAGAGCTTTAGTTTTAATATTATAGCTCCTTTGCAATCGTGATTCATTATTTGATTCAATCAACCTTATTTATTATTTCTTTTAATTATTGACAATACAGCAAAGTCACTAAAATCTTTACAATGTGAACATGATGGAATTAAAACTTTAATAACAAACAAAATATGTATAAAGGAAATTTCTTCTGCCCTTAGTTTCATGGCAAGAATTCTTATTAAATGGCCAAAAGTAAATGATCGGCTCCAACAAATAATTGACGAACGCGTTACTGTACATCAAACGCCGGTTTTAATGGGCGAAGAATTCTTCCAGTTTTTCATTGAGTACGCGTTAACATCGTTAAACATCCGCCTGAAAACAAAGCAATTGTGATAAATAGATTAGAACAATAGATTAGATTGTGTACTTATATAGATTATATACTCACATTCCCTCCTCAGACTTGAGGTTATTCAAAAATCAAAGTAAGCACGGGATCGCATTAAAATCGGCCTCAGGAATAAGCATAGTTCCCAGTAATAGACATCCGTTGCCTTCTTAATAGAAAGTAGATGAGC